>JAGGCT020001277.1:0-15000 GCA_017654935.2 Phymorhynchus buccinoides
CGTTTTTTGTTCGCCGAGAATTGAAAAACAATCGTTGATATTCTGTGTACAAAAGGAAAACAACCCCAAAAGTTCTTTAGGAAAATAAACACGAAATAATGGAAAGGAATCGGAATACAAATAGAGAGATAATGATGGGTTAGGGAGAGAGTGCAAACAAGAATCAGAGAGAGAGAGAGGGAGAGAGAGAGAGAGAGAGAGAGAGAGAGAGAGAGAGAGAGAGAGAGAGAGAGAGAGAGAGAGAGATTGATTGATTGATTGATTGATTGAATGTTATTTATAGAGGGTAATAGAGTAAGCAATAACATGCTTTTTTACATCCAGAGAGAGAGAGAGAGAGAGAGAGAGAGAGAGAGAGAGAGAGAGAGAGAGAGAGAGAGAGAGAGAGAGAGAGGAGAGAGAGAGAGAGAGAGAGAGAGAGAGAGAGAGAGAGAGAGAGAGAGAGAGAGACTCTACTCCAACTCAACTCAAACCATCATCATCATCATATAGTAAAAAGCCAACTGTCCGTCCGCGCGCGTGTGTGTGTGTGTGTGTGTGTGTGTGTGTGTGTGTGTGTGTGTGTGTGTGTGTGTGTGTGTGTGTGTGTGTGTGTGTGTGTGTGTGTGTGTGTGTGTGTGTGTGTGTGTGTGTGTGTGTGTGTGTGTGTGTGTGTGTGTGTGTGTGTGTGTGTGTGTGTGTGTGTGTGTGTGTGTGTGTGTGTGTGTGTGTGTGTGTGTGTGTGTGTGTGTCAAGTCAAGTCAAGTCAAGTCAAAATCATCTTTATTGAGGGTTAAAGAATAAGCTAACAAAGCTTTTTTTCATCCTGCCCTCATAACAAAAAATACACATCAATCAAAAATCAATGAACTTAACATATTTACAGGAACACAAAACAGAAAACATTATGATCAGTATAATGAAAGAAAAAAACAACAACAAAGAACCAAACAGAAGAGAGAGAAGGGAATAGGGAGGAAGAGAGAGGGAGAGAAAGCTGGGGGAGGAAACACTCACATACACACATGCGCGCGTGTGCGCATATACACACACACACATACGCTCACTCACACACACACGCTCACTCACACACACACATACACACACACACACACACACACACACACACACACACACACACACACACACACACACACACACACACACACACACACACACACACACACACACACACACACACACACACACACACACACACACACACACACACACACACACACACACACTCACACACACACACACACACACACACCTGCACACACAATTGGAAAACAAAACAAAAAACAGAAGGAAAGGGAAGATAGAAGGAAGAAAAGAATATTTCCAGACATAAGAACAAACAATGCATATATACATCTCAATAATGCCAGATTACAATTTATCAACCAGGTGCTTCTTTAAAGCTTTTTTAAAAGCTGGTTTAGATGGACATGATTTCAAGAATGATGGCAAGTTGTTCCATGTGTTTCCCCCAGAGTATGTCAAGCTGGATTTGAACAGATCGTTATGGGGCTTAGGAAATGAAAGCTTATGAGTATGTCGATTTTCATTTAATGTAAAGGAACTTATTATTTTATTTGGGGCTGTTCCGTTTACGATGTTGTACATACATAGGCATTTGTTTAAGAAAAGTCTTTCTTTAAACGGAAGGATGTTTAGTTGTTTATAGTCAATTATTGTCAAACTAGTAGACTTAAGTAGGACAAGCTTTAAAGCTCTTTTGTGTAAGCGAGTTATGTATTTTAGATTATTTTCACTAGCACTATCCCATAACGTGGATGCGTAATTTATAAGAGGTAAGATGTGTGCATGAAAAAAGAGTTTTCTTGAATGAAGGTCTAAGAAATTCTTTATTTTTGATAACTGGTAAATTCTTTTAGAGATACGCTTACCGAGGTCATTAATGTGATCACTCCACGATACGTCCTTATCAATGATAACCCCTAACACTTTATGGGAGGAAACTTCTTCAATTATTTTATCTTTGACATACAATGGAGGAAACACAGAGTTCATCTTCTTTCGCTTTTGACGTGTGGTTATATACATACATTTTGTTTTTTGTGCATTAAGAGACATGTGGTTCAATTCTGTCCACTCAGTTAGCTTATTAACATTGGTCTGCAGATTGTCTACTAATTCAAAAGGACTGGCACTGTTTGATTGCAATGAAGTGTCATCAGCAAACATTTCACAACAGCATTTAATGTACAAAGGCAAGTCGTTAATGTAGATTAAAAATAGAAGTGGCCCCAAGACTGATCCCTGGGGAACACCAAACTTTATCGGGAGTAACTTTGACCTTACAGAATTGATTTCAACCAGCTGTTGTCGATCAGTAAGAAACGACGCAATGAAACACAAAGCACTGCTAGATATGTTGTAATGAGTAAGTTTTTTAATTAAAAGTGAATGGTTGATAACATCAAACGCTTTAGCAAAATCTATGAATAAAGCACCTGTAAATTCGTTGTTATTGATATTTGAAAGACATCTATCTACTAGTTGTATAAGAGCAGTATGGCAGGAGTGATTTTGTCTAAAACCAGACTGATTTTCATTTATTAAATCGTAATGATTCAAATGAGAATTCAAATGTTTTTGGATGTGCTTTTCAAGTGGTTTAGACAATATACTTAATATTGATATAGGTCTGTAGTTAGCTGGATTTGATCGATCACCGCTTTTATGTAATGGTATAACTTTTGCTTGCTTGAATTTTAGAGGAAACTGTTTTTTATCAATGCATAAGTTATATATGTAAGTGAGAGTGTCTGCTATAGCAAATGAAGCGGTTTTCAGTATTTTCCCATCCATTCCATCTAAATCGCGACTCCCTGACTGTTTTAAATGTAAGAGTTCGAACAGTACTTCATTGACTGAAATGGGCGGAATGGTGAAGGTTGAAGTAATGTTCTTTGATCGACAGAATTCTTGCAGAACTGATAAATCGTTTTGGTTGGATTTGTCATTTAAAATTATGTTGTTAGCAACGTTAGTAAAATGAAGGTTAATGTCATCAGGTGATATTTCGTTTATTGGATTGTGATTGTTGGAGTTAGCATTAGTTAACATGTTAATGGCTTTCCAGACCAATTTTTGATTTTGTGATGAACAAATTAAATTTTGAAAATATTTTGTTTTTGCTTTGCGTTTCATTGAGTTTACTTTGTTTGTTTGTTGCTGCAATTTTTCCTTATCCTTGGACAACAGTAAACTTTCTCTTTTATATCTTTCATCATCAATTTCTTTTGTTATCCAAGGTGGTTTAATAGAATGTTTTACTCTTTTCTTTTTAAAAGGGGCATGTTTATCGTATACAGAAATAAACGTACGGGTCCAGTAATCAACTGCATCATCAGGGTCTCTTATTTGATAAACAAAATCTAGTCCGGAATTTAATAGATCACTTATAAAAGTAGTTTCGTCGAAGTTAGTGAAACATCTGTAAACAATTTCCTTGTGCCCTGGCTTTGGAATTTTGACACCTTTTTTATTCCATGTTACACAAATAGAGCAGTGGTCGCTACAACCAGTTTGTACTGAACATGATTCAAGTATATTAGATTTTGTATTTACATAAATGTGGTCAATTAACGTAGCTGTTTTATCTGTAATACGTGTCGGACGATCGATTACTTGTTCCAGACCATATGTAGCATAAGAATGACTCCAATGAGTACCTGACAATGTTAAATCTATGTTGAAGTCCCCAAATAAAATTACTTCTTTGGTATCAAGAATCACTGTATCCATCATAGAATTAAAATTATCATACCAATTAGCAGTTTCAGACGGGTTTCTATAAATGAATCCAATAATGAGAGGTTTATGGTGCTTAAAGTACACTTCAATCCATACAGATTCCACATTATGATTTTCTAGATGAGGAAGCCTTTTATAGTTCAGTGAATTGACACAGTATAGAAGTAGCCCTGTTGATTTAGGAGAGTGAGGGTCAAGTCGAATGGTATTGTAGTTTGGCATTAGTACCTCAGAATCTGGAATAAAATCAGTTAATCTTGATTCGGCAATGCAAAAAATATGAAAATTATTACCATTATTATGTAAGATTGATGTAATTTCATCAGTTTTATTGCGAGCACTATTGATATTAAGATAACCTACTCGTAAACAGTTTTGAGAGGGCCAAACATCTAATGTAGAAGGCATATTAATAAAGTGGATACATTCAACAAAGCATTAATCCAAAGAACAAAGATCAATCAAACTAATTTAAATATTTTATAACTAAACTAATGGCACTTAATTGTACCAATATGTAAGAAAGGGAAGTAGCAATTAGAACAACGCGTATGAAAGGTCAGAATACCAAAGACAAAACAATAACAATCAATATTACAACAAAAAAGAATATCAAACCAGTGTAAATATGTAGTAATAAATCCCACACCTTGTATGCAGCACGTACACTTTGACACAAGGAGAAGCAATTTGAATTATAGAAAACACGAACAACGACGAATGAATGAATAGGCTACAGCAGCAAATTTAAACAAATTTAGACAAAATTAGGGATGTGATCACAATTGGTCACAAAAGGCACGCAGCGGAGAAAACAATCCACAATACAAACACCTGATCCAACAGGTAGAAAGCTCACAAAATATTTTATCAAATCTAGGGCAAGCCACACACGAATTCAAGTCATTAAGTCCGGTTTATCCGAGAAAAAAAAAAAAATCTATCAATTCAACCCAAGCACACACACACACACACACACACACACACACACACACACACACAACACTCACGCACGCACGCACGCAACACACACGCACGCACACACACATACATACACGCGCGCGCGCGCGCGCGCACACGCACGCCGCCGGCACGACGCCACATGCATTCGTTAGACCAGCGAAACACGTAAAGAGCATGTGCATGGCATGTATCGACACAACAACTTGGAGCATCCTGACACAATCCGTGCATTTGATCCATGAATTGGAATTGATATAAATGCACGCAAGCATACAATTTTACCCTCCCCCCCCCCCCCCCCCCGCCCTCCCACCCCCCCGCCCTCCCCACCCCCCTCTCCCTCCCTATGTCCTATCGTACAAAAAAATACACACACACAAAACGACATAAGCACTTCTAATCAAAGCATGCATGAAACCGACGCATATTAGTGTACAAGCGTCGTATGCTAGATTATTATGTTTACATAATGTTACCTTACTGAAAATATAAGGTTAGGAAATAATCCATTGATTATAATGCATATTTATGAAATCACAAACACCCTCATATATGCACAACAAAAATCAACCTTCTATTACCTCAAGGTAACAGCAGTACAAACATAATGATACACTCAAACAATGAAAACAAATACACCCATGGTTAAATCCAGTCACATGTGTACAAAGGGCACTACCTGATAACAGCAGTGCGAGCAGAAATAATTAATATTTTATGTCATGTAATTATCTCAGAGCAGGGCCCTAAGCGGGAGAGTAGGACGGAAAATAACTCCGTTGGGCCAGAATCTGCGAGGCCATCCTCAGCAGCTGGTCTGCGTGAGGGTGGAATGGATTGGGGGTGTAGTCCATTGGAGGGTACCTGCCCGGAGGGGGAATCCCTGTGCCGGGTCTGTTGGGGTTGGGGTCGACTTGGGGATGATTAACACTGGCAGGAGGAGGCTGGTTATATGTGTTATCGTAGGAAGGGTAGGATGGAGTAAGCATGGATGGGGGAGGGTTATGGTAACCTAGCTGTGTGGACCTAGGTGGATTACTTCCATCGTTAGCTTGGATGATTTTGTTGTAGCTTTCTGGGGCAATGCTTTGAGGTACATTCACAGCCGGCCTTTGAGCAAGGGGCGGATATTCGTTAATGGAAGAAACAGGAGGAAGCTCGACTGAGGAAGAGCAATGGTTCATCATGCGAGCGTTATTCCCCTGCGCACTATAAAAAATAGCACGATTGGAGGAAGAAGAAGGATTGTAGTGTTGGGGGGGTTCATGGTGCCTTTGTTGGGCATTCTCTACAGAGAACCGGGAGCTGGCGTGCTCTGCGGCAGCCAGGACAGTGGTTTTGCCATACGAGTCCTTTCTCCACAGGCTCTTCAAGTTGTCTGCCAGTCTGGCAGTGCCACGAGTGTTAGGGTGGATAGAGTCACTGTACAGAGATCTATCTGCAGCAAACGTGGGGTAGTTATCTATGAAATTAACTCTATGACCATCACACGCTTCTTGCAGATTATGATTAGAAGGCAATATTGTGTTATTAAAAGAGTGTTTGCCTTTGGCTGGGATGATTGAACTAAGGCTGATGCGAGCGGATGGAAACTTTCGTTTACATAAATCAATGATATCGGACCACGCATTTACAGTCACAGGGCCTGAAGGGCACGAGTTCACACCAACGTGAATTAGGAAATCTCTGACATTGGGTGCCACAGGCAGAGACGCGAGCCATGACAACAGATCATCCACTGACATACCAGGAACACAAATCTTTAGTGGGCGTTCATTTCTTGGAACTAAACGCCTGGGGTTAATGAAACGAAAGATAGAGTCCCCAACAAGCAGTATTGATGTTCTTTCTGTTACTGTCATTTGACACAGTGTCTCTAGAGGGGACAGTTTGTGAAAGAGATCTTCCTTGTTCATGAGTCTCTCTTTTTTATTGTGGCTCTCTGATGATGATTTCGAAGCCTGATAGATAGACGTCTGTGCCTCAGAGAGGACAGCGAAGGGGTTAGAGGTAGATACATTGCAATGTATAGCTTCACAGTCATTGTTAAAGGGGGAAGGAGGAGGAGGGCCAGACAACGGACCGCAGTCAGTGACAGTATGTGACACAACAGCGCTTACATCAGAAGACTTGCTGTACTCACCATTTGAGACTGCCTCCACCCCGATGTCCTTAGCAACACAATCCATGCGTGTGACCATATCCTCCCCGACATCCCTCCCAGACCCACAATACTCCACAGGTCGAGAAAAACACACTGGTTCTGTTTGGGTGGCAATGCCGTGTGCTTGATGATCTGTGAGTTGTGTTTCAGTTTGTGTGCTTGTGTTTGTAAGATCTTCGTTGAATTGCTTTTCTGTTTGTGTGCTTGTGTTTGCAAGATATTCGTTGGTTTGTGTTTCTGTTTGTGTGCAAGCAGTATACGTTAGGTGTGATTTGTTGTTCTTCATCTGTGACTGCAGTGTGCCTAACTGTGTCTTAATGCTATTGTTATCTTTCAGTAATTGTTTGTTGGATGTATCAAGTTTGATCACGATTGATTTCAATTCTTCGATTTTGTCACAGATTGTTTCAAATTTGTTACTAATATTAACCCGCATTTCGTTTTTGGCGGCAGTTTTTATGTCCTCCGCAATCGAGTCGATGTTCTCTGGAGATAACTCCATTACCGACATGGAGTTGACGGTCTGCTCCAGCTGGTTCAATCTGTGTTTGAAATGGATGGATGGAGTGGAGCTGAGGTGACCGGGACCGGTTTTGTAGAGAGAACGTCGGCACTGAAGGCGCGTACGTTTGCTGACAGGGGACTTCTCCTTCTCCTTCGATCTCACCCCATCGTCCACGGGTTGATCGACCTTCGGGGCGGGCGGAGGAAGCGCGACATCTTCACCCGTTGGCTGGCCAGCATCAGGGGTGGACAGGGGTGGGGGCAGTGCAGGAGCAGAGGAATCAGCAGCAGAGGTGGACAGGGGTGGGGGCAGTGCAGGAGCAGAGGAATCAGCAGCAGAGGTGGACAGGGGTGGGGGCAGTGCAGGAGCAGAGGAATCAGCAGCAGAGGTGGACAGGGGTGGGGGCAGTGCAGGAGCAGAGGAATCAGCAGCAGCCCCAGCCTCAGAGTGTTCCGCCTGGTCGTTCATTGCAGCCAGGTCAGACACAGGCTCGCATAGGGAAATTGGATCAGAAACCGAACTGATAAAAGTTATTGGTGCCTCAAGCAGACACTTTTCTAGTTTTCCAGTGTCTTTGTCCTGCATGAAATCGTCAATAAACTGCTTCAGAGGTTCACACTCACTGGTATCCCACTGTGGACAGTCATTGCCTTGGCATAGGAAGGTTCCCCCAGACTGCACTGTAAAATACAGCGTCAGTGTGACGGATTTGTGAGATGGAGTAGTAATCCGAAGGACAGTTCTTGCCAGAGAAGGGGGAGGGGGGTAAGGTACGATGAAGGGCGATGAGGTAAAGGCCGATTCATCTTGATCATAGTCCGAATACTGGATAGAAACTTCGCTATCATCACGGATGGCAGAATATCGAAATAAAAGGCAGTTTCTCCACACGATCAACTCCTGGGTTGAACATGAGAAGCGTTTCTGGATCACATCCTGGGTCGGCTGTAGTTTCTTACCCTCATCTGGGGCATCGCTGGATTCAGAGCCGGCCATGTTTACACTCACGCCACATTCATCAACACGAAGTGTGTGTGTGTGTGTGTGTGTGTGTGTGTGTGTGTTGTGTGTGTGTGTGTGTGTGTGTGTGTGTGTGTGTGTGTGTGTGTGTGTGTGTGTGTGTGTGTGTGTGTGTGTGTGTGTGTGTGTGTGTGTGTGTGTGTGTGTGTTGTGTGTGTGTGTGTGTGTGTGTGTGTGTGTGTGTGTGTGTGTGTGTGTGTGTGTGTGTGTGTGTGTGTGTGTGTGTGTGTGTGTGTGTGTGTGTGTGTGTGTGTGTGTGTGTGTGTGTGTGTGTGTGTGTGTGTGTGTGTGTGTGTGTGTGTGTGTGTGTGTGTGTGTGTGTGTGTGTGTGTGTGTGTGTGTGTGTGTGTGTGTGTGTGTGTGTGTGTGTGTGTGTGTGTGTGTGTGTGTGTGTGTGTGTGTGTGTGTGTGTGTGTGTGTGGTGTGTGTGGTGTGTGTGTGTGTGTGTGTGTGTGTGTGTGTGTGTGTGTGTGTGTGTGTGTGTGTGTGTGTGTGTGTGTGTGTGTGTGTGTGTGTGTGTGTGTGTGTGTGTGTGTGTGTGTGGTGTGTGTGTGTGTGTGTGTGTGTGTGTGTGTGTGTGTGTGTGTGTGTGTGTGTGTGTGTGTGTGTGTGTGTGTGTGTGTGTGTGTGTGTGTGTGTGTGTGTGTGTGTGTGTGTGTGTGTGTGTGTGTGTGTGTGTGTGTGTGTGTGTGTGTGTGTGTGTGTGTGTGTGTGTGTGTGTGTGTGTGTGTGTGTGTGTGTGTGTGTGTGTGTGTGTGTGTGTGTGTGTGTGTGTGTGTGTGTGTGTGTGTGTGTGTGTGTGTGTGTGTGTGTGTGTGTGTGTGTGTGTGTGTGTGTGTGTGTGTGTGTGTGTGTGGTGTGTGTGTGTGTGTGTGTGTGTGTGTGTGTGTGTGTGTGTGTGTGTGTTGTGTGTGTGTGTGTGTGTGTGTGTGTGTGTGTGTGTGTGTGTGTGTGTGTGTGTGTGTGTGTGTGTGTGTGTGTGTGTGTGTGTGTGTGTGTGTGTGTGTGTGTGTGTGTGTGTGTGTGTGTGTGTGTGTGTGTGTGTGTGTGTGTGTGTGTGTGTGTGTGTGTGTGTGTGTGTGTGTGTGTGTGTGTGTGTGTGTGTGTGTGTGTGTTGTGTGTGTGTGTGTGTGTGTGTGTGTGTGTGTGTGTGTGTGTGTGTGTGTGTGTGTGTGTGTGTGTGTGTGTGTGTGTGGTGTGTGTGTGTGTGTGTGTGTGTGTGTGTGTGTGTGGTGTGTGTGTGTGTGTGTGTGTGTGTGTGTGTGTGTGTGTGTGTGTGTGTGGTGTGTGTGTGTGTGTGTGTGTGTGTGTGTGTGTGTGTGTGTGTGTGTGTGTGTGTGTGTGTGTGTGTGTGTGTGTGTGTGTGTGTGTGTGTGTGTGTGTGTGTGTGTGTGTGTGTGTGTGTGTGTGTGTGTGTGTGTGTGGTGTGTGTGTGTGTGTGTGTGTGTGTGTGTGTGTGTGTGTGTGTGTGTGTGTGTGTGTGTGTGTGTGTGTGTGTGTGTGTGTGTGTGTGTGTGTGTGGTGTGTGTGTGTGTGTGTGTGTGTGTGTGTGTGTGTGTGTGTGTGTGTGTGTGTGTGTGGTGTGTGTGTGTGTGTGTGTGTGTGTGTGTGTGTGTGTGTGTGTGTGTGTGTGTGTGTGTGTGTGTGTGTGTGTGTGTGTGTGTGTGTGTGTGAGAAACACAAGACGCCGCTTTACCTTTTCAGGAGGGATGGGGGGGGGGGGGGGGGGGGGGGCAGTGGAGATTACAAGGGGATGACACTACACGTATCTGGGAAGGCTGGCCTTGGTCTCTTGCTTCAACCGCCGCTCTTTTCCGGCTGGAGCCGTGTTGTGCTCCTGCAGCCCACTGGCTTAGAAGTCAATCACGCTACATTCCTGTCTGTCTGTAGGTCTGTCTGTCTGGTCTGTCATGTCTCAAGCCGACTGGCATAGTAGTGAAGTATGTCTGTGTCTGTCTGTCTGTCTTTCTTTCAGTCTGTGTCTTTCTAGTTTCTGTATTACTTTCTGTTTGTTTTTCTTTCTGTCTTTCTTTCTGTTTGTCTCTCTTTCTTTCTTTCTTTCTTTGTCTTTCTTTCTTTCTGTCTTTCTTTCTGTCTTTCTTTTTTCTTTCTTTCTTTCTTTCTGTCTGTCTTTCTTTCTGTCTTTCTTTCTGTAGTTTTCTTTCTTTCTGTCTTTCTGTTTGTCTTTCTTTCTTTCTTTCTTTCTTTCTTTCTTTCTTTCTTTCTTCTTTCTTTCTGTCTTTCTTTCTTTCTTTCTTTCTGTCTTTCTTTCTTTCTTTCTTTCTCTGTCTTTCTGTCTTTCTTTCTTTCTGTCTTTCTTTTCTTTCTTTCTTTCTTTCTGTCTGTCTTTTTTCTTTCTTTCTTTCTTTCTTTCTTTCTTTCTTTCTTTCTTTCTTTCTGTCTTGTCTTTCTTTCTTTCTTTCTTTCTGTCTTTCTTTCTGTCTTGTTTTGTCTTTCTTTTCTCTTTCTTTCTTTTCTTTTCTTTCTTTCTGTCTTTCTTTCTTTCTGTCTTTCTTTCTGTCTTTCTTTCTTTCTTTCTTTCTTTCTTTCTTTCTTTCTTTCTTTCTTTCTTTCTGTTTTTATTTCTTTTTGTCTTTCTTTCTTTCTTCCTTCTTTCTGTCTGTTTTTGTTTATCTCTTTCTTTCTGCCTGTCTTTCTTTCTGTCTGTCATTCCCTCTTTTTGTCTGTCTGTCTTTCTTTGTGTTTTTCTTTCTTTCTGTCTTTCTTTCTTTATTTCTTTCTGTCTTTCTTTCTTTCTGTCTGTCTTTCTTTCTGTCTGTCTTTCTTTCTTGTCTTTCTTTCTTTCTGTCTTTCTTTCTGTCTTTCCGTTCTTACTTTCTGTTTGTTTATCTTTCTTTCTTTCTGTCTTTCTTTCTTTCTCTCTTTCTGTCTGTCTTTCTTTCTTTCTTTCTGTCTGTCTGTCTTTCTTTCAGTCTGTCTTTCCGTCTGTCTTTCTTTCTGTCTGTCTGTCTGTCCTTCTTTTTTGTCTGTCTGTTTTTGTTTCTTTCTGTCTTTCGTTCATTCTGTCTTTCTGTTTGTCTTTATGTTTTACTTTCTTTCTGTCTTTCTTCCGTCTTCCATTTTGTCTTTCTTTCTTTATTTATTTCTCTCTGTCTTTCTGTCTGTCTGTCTTTTCGTCTGTCTGTCTTTTCGTCTGTCTGACTTTCTTTCTTTCTGTCTTTCGTTCATTCTGTCTTTCTGTCTTTCGTTCATTCTGTCTTTCTGTCTTTCGTTCATTCTGTCTTTCTGTCTTTCGTTCATTCTGTCTTTCTGTTTGTCTTTTTTTTAACTTTCTTTTTGTCTTTCTTTCTTTCTTTCTTCCTTTCTGTCTGTCTTTCTTTCTGTCCCTTTTCTTATGATCTCTTTCCGTCTGTCTATCTTTCTTTCTGTTTGTCTTTATTTCTGTCTGTCTCTCTGTCGCCACAAGGGGCTTGTTTGGAAATAAAAAAACCTTGAAAAACCTTGTCTTTCTTCCAGTCTTTGTCTGTCTTTCTTTTTGTCTGTCTTTCTTTTTGTCTTTCTTCAGTCTTTCTTTTTGTCTTTTGTCTTTCTTCCTTCCTTTCTGTCTGATTATCTTTCTTTCTTTCTGTCTTTCTCTCTTTCTGTCTGTCTTTCTTTCTTCATTTATTTATGTCTGTCTTTCTGTCTGTCTGTCTTTCCGTCTGTCTTTCTTTTTGTCTGTCTGTTTTTCTTTCTTTTCGTTTTTCGTTCATTCTGTCTTTCCGTTTGTCTTTTTTTTTATCTTTCTTTTTGTCTTTCTTTCTTCCTTTCTTCCTTTCTGACTGTTTATTTTTCTTTCTTTCTTTCTGTCCCTTTTCTTATGATCTCTTTCCGTCTGTCTATCTTTCTTTCTGTTTGTCTTTATTTCTGTCTGTCTCTCTGTCGCCACAAGGGGCTTGTTTGGAAATAAAAAAACCTTGAAAAATCTTCTCTTTCTTTCTATCTTTCTTCCAGTCTGTGTCTGTCTTTCTTTTTGTCTTTCTTTCTGTCTGTCTGTTTCTCTTTCTTTCTGTCTGTTTGCCTTCCTTTCTTTCTGCCTTTCATTCCTTCTTTCTGTCTTTTTGTCTGTCTTTCTTTCCATCTATCTGTCTTTCTGTCTGTCTGTCTTTCTTTCTTTTAGTTTTTCCTTATTTATTTCTTCCCGTCTGTCTCTCTGTCTTTCTTCCTTTCTTTCCGTCTGTCTTTCTTTCTGTCTTACTTTCTTTCTTTCTGTCTTTCTTACTTTCTGTTTTTCCGTCTGGGTGTCTGTCTTTCTGTCTGTCTGTCTGTCTTTCTATCTTTCGTTCTTTTTGTCTTTCTTTCTTACTTTCCATCTTCTTTCTTTCTTTTTTGCGGTGTTTTTGCGGTCTGTCTTTTGTCTTTGTTTTTGTCATTCTTTCTTTCTTCCCTGTGGGTGTGGGTGTGGGGGGTGCGTGCGTACGCACATCGTGACGTGTGTGTGTGTGTGTGTGTGTGTGTGTGTGTGTGTGTGTGTGTGTGTGTGTGTGTGTGTGTGTGTGTGTGTGTGTGTGTGGCAATGGGCCCGTGCCATTCGTGCGACTTGTGGGTGGATGTGTGTGTGTGTGTGCACAAATAGATATATCTCTCTGCCCCCTCCATCGTCATTACATGAAGCTGCGTATATTCACACAGCATGTATCAAGCTGACAGTGATTTTTTGTGCCATAAACACAACAGAGAAAAACACGTGTTGCCTAGCTCTGCCTGCACACAGTAAACACTATCGGCCTGCTTTCGTGGAGCCCATTGGCTCCAGTAAGGGAAAAAAACATGGCCCCGCGGCGGCTTAGCTCCCCTCCCCTCTATAGTAGACTACTCAACATGTTGTCCAAAGGGGCTGCACAAGACAGAAAAACATCAACAGACCCAGAAAGAACAAAACAAAAACAAATTAGCATGGGTAACAATGTTTGACCCCAGACTACCCTCCAAAGCTGCAATACTCAGCGAAAACCTCAACATCCTGTACTGAAATTCGAAAAACAAGCACATTTTCCCCAGAGAACTGCTCATCACAGCGGAAAGAAGAAGGAGCACTTCAAACCCACAGTCCCAAGAAGGCTTTCCCAACACGACCCAGAAGAGGAGCAAGGTTTCTTCACTTGTGGAGGTAGGTGTGACACCTGCAGGCATTCCTCAAATATGAAGACATTCCAGTCGCCCTGGGATGGGAGGAAACGGAAGGTGAGGGGACATTCGTGTTGCACCACCCCCAACGTGGTGTACACGGAGCAGACCAGCTACTCCGCAAAGAGACATTTTGGCAGGCTAACCTTGGGACGATCTTCGTGGGGCTCAACAGCAGAACGGACCTGAACTCTATGATCAGCAGCAAAAACGGTGCAATTCTGATCTAGGAAACTGAAAAAAGAGTGGCCTATATGTTCTTACAACAGACCGTTCTGGTAGATATGGGACTGAATAAGGAAATCCTCTGTGAACGGCCTTACGGTAACTAGCCTCTGGGTGCACTCCCTTCATTCGACCCCGCCCCCCCCTCCCCCTCACTCGTCCCCCCTCCCATTGTCATTCACTTCCCTGTCTCTGCCCCCCCCCCCCTCCCCTCCCACAACCCCCCTTCCCATTCCCCTCCAACAACCCCCCCCCCCTTTTTTTTCTCTCCCCCCCTCCCCGTCCCACTCCCTTTGTTGTTGTTGACCCCTCCTTTTTTACACCCGCTTTTGTACACCCTCTTTGTGTATCTTACCATAGATTTCGGTTGGGAGGAGTTATTTGGTTTTTATATTATAAGAGACTGCATGACTTGTTAGACTGAATAGAGGTACGGGTCAGCAGAGGTGAACATTAGAATGGTGGTTTTAGTTTGGATGTGGGATGGTGATTAGGGTGTAGTTTTGGAGTAGTTATGGATGCAAGGCAGACCATCATCATTGCTGTGAGAACAATGGCAGTACAGTGTCCATCCTTTTTTTCTCCATATCCCCATTTTCATCACATAGTATCAATTGTTTTTTTGCTTTTTATAAGGTGTAGTACTTTCTGATAACATTTGTATTCAAAATATGGCATTGAAGTAAGTGGACACTTTGTTGCGTTATGAGTACAGTATGCAGTTCTGATCTTAGCAGTGTGTACATTGAAGAATAGCTTTTACAATATAATACAAATTTTAATGTTAGAATTACTTAATTAAACCTTTAAAAAAAAAAATTGGTAATAGCAAATCTTCTATAGCCAGTCAACCAGTTCTAACTCATAACTTTATTGCACGAATCGGTTTAAGGTCTTTACATATTTCAAGTTATTTCCTAGTCTATATACATAATGTCCCTATTTATGCCCCCCCCCCCCCCCCCCACCTACATACTCATCTTCTTCACGTTTCGTCTGTTTTCTCTCCCCCCCCCCCCTCCTTGCTTTATCTCTCTCTCTCTCTTTCTCTATCTCTCCCTCCCTCCCTCTCTCTCATTCCCCTTGTCTCTCTTTCTATCTCTGTCTCCCTCTCTCTCTCTCTTTGTCTCTCTCTCTCTCTCTCTCTCTCTCTCTCTCTCTCTCTCTCTCTCTCTCTCTCTCATCTCTCTCTCTCTCTCTCTCTCTCTCTCTCTCTCTCTCTCTCTCTCTC
>JAGGCT020001277.1:25000-34295 GCA_017654935.2 Phymorhynchus buccinoides
GATAGACACATAGATAGACACATAGATAGACACATAGATAGACACATAGATAGACACATAGATAGACACATAGATAGACACATAGATAGACACATAGATAGACACATAGATAGACACATAGATAGACACATAGATAGACACATAGATAGACACATAGATAGACACATAGATAGACACATAGATAGACTATAGATAGACACATAGATAGACACATAGATCTATGTGTCTATCTATAGTCTAGACACATGTGACATATCTATGTGACATATCTATAGACATCTATGTGTCTATCTATGTGTCATAGACAGACTATGTGATAGATCTATGTGTCTATCTATGTGTCTATCTATGTCTGTCTATGTGTCTATCTATAGTCACATATGTGTCTATCTATGTGTCTATCTATGTGTCTGTCTATGTGTCTATCTATGTGTCTATCTATGTGTCTATATGTGTCTATCTATGTGTCTATCTATCTATCTATAGTGTCTATCTATGTGTCTATCTATGTGTCTATCTATGTGTCTATCTATGTGTCTATCTATGTGTCTATCTATGTGTCTATCTATGTGTCTATCTATGTGTCTATCTATGTGTCTATCTATATGTGTCTATCTATGTGTCTATCTATGTGACATCTATGTGTCTATCTATGTGTCTATCTATGTGTCTATCTATGTGTCTATCTATGTGTCTATCTATGTGTCTATCTATATGTCTATCTATGTGTCTATCTATGTGTCTATCTATGTGTCTATCTATGTGTCTATCTATGTGTCTATCTATGTGTCTATCTATGTGTCTATCTATGTGTCTATCTATGTGTCTATCTATATGTGTCTGTCTATATATGTGTCTATCTATGTGTCTATCTATATGTCTATCTATGTGTCTATCTATGTGTCTATCTATGTGTCTATCTATGTGTCTATCTATGTGTCTATCTATGTGTCTATCTATGTGTCTATCTATGTGTCTATCTATGTGTCTATCTATGTGTCTATCTATGTGTCTATCTATGTGTCTATCTATGTGTCTATCTATGTGTCTATATATGTGTCTATCTATGTGTCTATCTATGTGTCTATCTATGTGTCTATCTATGTGTCTATCTATGTGTCTATCTATGTGTCTATCTATGTGTCTATCTATGTGTCTATCTATGTGTCTATCTATGTGTCTATCTATGTGTCTATCTATGTGTCTATCTATGTGTCTATCTATGTGTCTATCTATGTGTCTATCTATGTGTCTATCTATGTGTCTATCTATGTGTCTATCTATGTGTCTATCTATGTGTCTATCTATGTGTCTATCTATGTGTCTATCTATGTGTCTATCTATGTGTCTATCTATGTGTCTATCTATGTGTCTATCTATGTGTCTATCTATGTGTCTATCTATGTCTATCTATGTGTCTATCTATGTGTCTATCTATGTGTCTATCTATGTGTCTATCTATGTGTCTATCTATGTGTCTATCTATGTGTCTATCTATGTGTCTATCTATGTGTCTATCTATGTGTCTATCTATGTGTCTATCTATGTGTCTATCTATGTGTCTATCTATGTGTCTATCTATGTGTCTATCTATGTGTCTATCTATGTGTCTATCTATGTGTCTATCTATGTGTCTATCTATGTGTCTATCTATGTGTCTATCTATGTGTCTATCTATGTGTCTATCTATGTGTCTATCTATGTGTCTATCTATGTGTCTATCTATATGTCTATCTATATGTCTATCTATATGTCTATCTATGTGTCTATCTATGTGTCTATCTATGTGTCTATCTATGTGTCTATCTATGTGTCTCTCTATGTGTCTATCTATGTGTCTATGTGTCTATCTATGTGTCTATCTATGTGTCTATCTATGTGTCTATCTATATGTCTATCTATGTGTCTATGTGTCTATCTATGTGTCTATCTATGTGTCTATCTATGTGTCTATCTATGTGTCTATCTATGTGTCTATCTATGTGTCTATCTATGTGTCTATCTATGTGTCTATCTATGTGTCTATCTATGTGTCTATCTATGTGTCTATCTATGTGTCTATCTATGTGTCTATCTATGTGTCTATCTATGTGTCTATCTATATGTCTATCTATGTGTCTATCTATGTGTCTATCTATGTGTCTATCTATGTGTCTATCTATGTGTCTATCTATGTGTCTATCTATGTGTCTATCTATGTGTCTATCTATGTGTCTATATGTGTCTATATGTGTCTATCTATGTGTCTATCTATGTGTCTATCTATGTCTATCTATGTGTCTATCTATGTGTCTATCTATCTGTCTGTCTATGTGTCTATCTATGTGTCTATGTGTCTATGTGTCTATCTATGTGTCTATCTATGTGTCTATCTATGTGTCTATCTATGTGTCTATCTATGTGTCTATCTATGTGTCTATCTATGTGTCTATCTATATGTCTATCTATGTGTCTATCTATGTGTCTATCTATATGTCTATCTATGTGTCTATATCTATATATATATCTATCTATGTCTATCTATGTGTCTATCTATATGTCTATCTATATGTCTATGTGTCTATCTATAGACTGTAGATATCTATAGATGTCTATCTATAGACACATAGGTAGACACATAGATAGACACTAGATAGACACATAGATAGACACATAGATAGACACATAGATAGACACATAGATAGACACATAGATAGACTATAGATAGACACATAGATAGACTATAGATAGACACATAGATAGACATATAGATAGACACATAGATAGACACATAGATAGACACATAGATAGACACATAGATAGACACATAGATAGACACATAGATAGACTATCTATAGACACATAGATAGACACATAGATCTACACATAGATAGACACATAGATAGTCTATCTATGTGTCTATCTATAGTGTCTATCTATGTGACTATAGATAGACACATAGATAGACTATCTATGTGTCTATCTATATGTCTAGTCTACATAGATATGTGTCATGTCTATGTGTCATATCTATGTGTCTATCTAGACACATAGATAGTGTCATAGATAGACACATAGATAGACACATAGATAGACACATAGATAGACATATAGATAGTGTCTATAGATAGACATATAGATAGATACATAGATAGACACTATAGATAGATATAGATCTACACATAGATAGACACATAGATAGACTATCTATAGACACATAGATAGTCTACATAGTGTCTATATATAGACACATAGATAGACTATAGATAGACACATAGATAGACACATAGATAGACATATAGATAGACACATAGATAGACACATATATAGACATATAGATAGACACATAGATAGACACATAGATAGTGTCATAGTCTAGACACATAGATAGACTATAGATAGACACATAGATAGACACATAGATAGACACATCTATAGACACATCTATAGACACATAGATAGTGTCTATAGTGACTATCTATAGACACATAGATAGACACATAGATAGACACATAGATAGTCTACATATGTCTATAGATAGACACATAGATAGACATCTATAGACACATAGATAGTCTATAGATGTGACACATAGATAGACACATAGATAGACACATAGATAGACACATATTAGACTATAGATAGTGTCTATCTATAGATAGACATATAGATAGATCTATAGATAGACACATAGATAGACACATAGATAGACACATAGATAGACACATAGATAGACACATAGATAGTCTATAGATAGACACATAGATAGACACATATGATAGACACATAGATAGACACATAGATAGACACTATAGATAGACTATAGATAGACACATAGATAGACACATAGATAGACATATAGATAGACACATAGATAGACACATAGATAGACACATAGTAGACACATAGATAGACACATAGATAGACACATAGATAGACACATAGATAGACACATAGATAGACACATAGATAGACATGTCTATAGACACATCTATAGACACTATCTATATGTCTATCTATGTGTCTAGACACATAGATAGACACATAGATAGACACATATAGACAGACATAGATAGACACATAGATAGACACATAGATAGACACATAGATAGACACATAGATAGACACATAGATAGACACATAGATAGACACATAGATAGACTACATATAGATAGACACATAGATAGACACATAGATAGACTATAGATAGACACATAGATAGACACATATAGATAGACACATAGATAGACACATAGATAGACACATAGATAGACACATAGATAGACACATAGATAGACATATAGATAGATCTATAGATAGACACATCTATAGACTATAGATGTGTCTATAGATAGACACATAGATAGACACATAGATAGACACATAGATAGACACATAGATAGACACATAGATAGACACATAGATAGACACATAGATAGACACATAGATAGACACATAGATAGACACATAGATAGACACATCTATCTATAGACACATAGATAGACACATAGATAGACACATAGATAGACTATAGATAGACACATAGATAGTCACTATCTATTTAGTCATATAGATAGACACATAGATAGACACATAGATAGACTATAGATAGACACATAGATAGACACATAGATAGACACATAGATAGACACATAGATAGACACATAGATAGACACATAGATAGACACATAGATAGACACATAGATAGACATATAGATAGACACATAGATAGACACATAGATAGACACATAGATAGACACATAGATAGACACATAGATAGACTATAGATAGACACATAGATAGACACATAGATAGACACATAGATAGACACATAGATAGACACTACATAGATAGACACATAGATAGACACATAGATAGACACATAGATAGACACATAGATAGACACATAGATAGACATATAGATATGTCTATAGATAGACACATAGATAGACACATAGATAGACACATAGATAGACACATAGATAGACACATAGATAGACACATAGATAGACACATAGATAGACACATAGATAGATATATATAGACACATAGATAGACACATAGATAGACACATAGATAGACACATAGACACATAGATAGACACATAGATAGACACATAGATAGACACATAGATAGACACATAGATAGACTATAGACACATAGATAGACACATAGATAGACACATAGATAGACACATAGATAGACTATAGATAGACACATAGATAGACACATAGATAGACACATAGATAGACACATAGATAGACACATAGATAGACACATAGATAGACACATAGATAGACACATAGATAGACACATAGATAGACACATAGATAGACACATAGATAGACATATAGATAGACACATAGATAGACACATAGATAGACACATAGATAGACACATAGATAGACACATAGATAGACACATAGATATAGATAGACACATAGATAGATAGACACATAGATAGACACATAGATAGACACATAGATAGACACATAGATAGACACATAGATAGACACATAGATAGACACATAGATAGACACATAGATAGACACATAGATAGACACATAGATAGACACATAGATAGACACATAGATAGACACATAGATAGACACTAGATAGACACATAGATAGACACATAGATAGACACATAGATAGACATATAGATAGACACATAGATAGACACATAGATAGACACATAGATAGACACATAGATAGACACATAGATAGACACATAGATAGACACATAGATAGACACATAGATAGACACATAGATAGACACATAGATAGACACATAGATAGACATATAGATAGACACATAGATAGACACATAGATAGACACATAGATAGACACATAGATAGATATAGATAGACACATAGATAGACACATAGATAGACACATAGATAGACACATAGATAGACACATAGATAGACACATAGATAGACACATAGATAGACACATAGATAGACACATAGATAGACACATAGATAGACACATAGATAGACATCTATAGATAGACACATAGATAGACACATAGATAGACACATAGATAGACACATAGATAGACATATAGATAGACACATAGATAGACACATAGATAGACACATAGATAGACACATAGATAGACACATAGATAGACACATAGATAGACATATAGACACATAGATAGACACATAGATAGACACATAGATAGACACATAGATAGACACATAGATAGACACATAGATAGACACATAGATAGACACATAGATAGACACATAGATAGACACATAGATAGATAGATAGACACATAGATAGACACATAGACACATAGACAGACACATAGATAGACACATAGATAGACACATAGATAGACATATAGATAGACACATAGATAGACACATAGATAGACACATATAGATAGACACATATAGACACATAGATAGACACATAGATAGACACATAGATAGACACATAGATAGACACATAGATAGACACATAGATAGACACATAGATAGACACATAGATAGACATATAGATAGACACATAGATAGACACATAGATAGACACATAGATAGACACATAGATAGACACATAGATAGACACATAGATAGACACATAGATAGACACATAGATAGACACATAGATAGACACATAGATAGACACATAGATAGACACATAGATAGACACATAGATAGACACATAGATAGACACATAGATAGACACATAGATAGACACATAGATAGACATATAGATAGACACATAGATAGACACATAGATAGACACATAGATAGACACATAGATAGACACATAGATAGACACATAGATAGACACATAGATAGACACATAGATAGACACATAGATAGACACATAGATAGACACATAGATAGACACATAGATAGACACATAGATAGACACATAGATAGACACATAGATAGACACATAGATAGACACATAGATAGACACATAGATAGACACATAGATAGACACATAGATAGACACATAGATAGACACATAGATAGACACATAGATAGACACATAGATAGACACATAGATAGACACATAGATAGACACATAGATAGACACATAGATAGACACATAGATAGACACATAGATAGACACATAGATAGACACATAGATAGACACATAGATAGACACATAGATAGACACATAGATAGACACATAGATAGACACATAGATAGACACATAGATAGACACATAGATAGACACATAGATAGACACATAGATAGACACATAGATAGACACATAGATAGACACATAGATAGACACATAGATAGACACATAGATAGACACATAGATAGACACATAGATAGACACATAGATAGACACATAGATAGACACATAGATAGACACATAGATAGACACATAGATAGACACATAGATAGACACATAGATAGACACATAGATAGACACATAGATAGACACATAGACATATAGATAGACACATAGATAGACACATAGATAGACACATAGATAGACACATAGATAGACACATAGATAGACACATAGATAGACACATAGATAGACACATAGATAGACACATAGATAGACACATAGATAGACACATAGATAGATAGACACATAGATAGACACATAGATAGACACATAGATAGACACATAGATAGACACATAGATAGACACATAGATAGACACATAGATAGACACATAGATAGACACATAGATAGACACATAGATAGACACATAGATAGACACATAGATAGACACATAGATAGACACATAGATAGACACATAGATAGACACATAGATAGACACATAGATAGACACATAGATAGACACATAGATAGACACATAGATAGACATATAGATAGACACATAGATAGACACATAGATAGACACATAGATAGACACATAGATAGACACATAGATAGACACATAGATAGACACATAGATAGACACATAGATAGACACATAGATAGACACATAGATAGACACATAGATAGACACATAGATAGACACATAGATAGACACATAGATAGACACATAGATAGACACATAGATAGACACATAGATAGACACATAGATAGACACATAGATAGACACATAGATAGACACATAGATAGACACATAGATAGACACATAGATAGACACATAGATAGACACATAGATAGACACATAGATAGACACATAGATAGACACATAGATAGACACATAGATAGACACATAGATAGACACATAGATAGACATATAGACACATAGATAGACACATAGATAGACACATAGATAGACACATAGATAGACACATAGATAGACACATAGATAGACACATAGATAGACACATAGATAGACACATAGATAGACACATAGATAGACACATAGATAGACACATAGATAGACACATAGATAGACACATAGATAGACACATAGATAGACACATAGATAGACACATAGATAGACACATAGATAGACACATAGATAGACACATAGATAGACACATAGATAGACACATAGATAGACACATAGATAGACACATAGATAGACACATAGATAGACACATAGATAGACACATAGATAGACACATAGATAGACACATAGATAGACACATAGATAGACACATAGATAGACACATAGATAGACACATAGATAGACACATAGATAGACACATAGATAGACACATAGACACATAGATAGACACATAGATAGACACATAGATAGACACATAGATAGACACATAGATAGACACATAGATAGACACATAGATAGACACATAGATAGACACATAGATAGACACATAGATAGACACATAGATAGACACATAGATAGACACATAGATAGACACATAGATAGACACATAGATAGACACATAGATAGACACATAGATAGACACATAGATAGACACATAGATAGACACATAGATAGACACATAGATAGACACATAGATAGACACATAGATAGACACATAGATAGACACATAGATAGACACATAGATAGACACATAGATAGACACATAGATAGACACATAGATAGACACATAGATAGACACATAGATAGACACATAGATAGACACATAGATAGACACATAGATAGACACATAGATAGACACATAGATAGACACATAGATAGACACATAGATAGACACATAGATAGACACATAGATAGACACATAGATAGACACATAGATAGACACATAGATAGACACATAGATAGACACATAGATAGACACATAGATAGACACATAGATAGACACATAGATAGACACATAGATAGACACATAGATAGACACATAGACAGACACATAGATAGACACATAGACAGACACATAGATAGACATATAGATAGACACATAGGTTAGACACATAG
>JAGGCT020001278.1:0-2500 GCA_017654935.2 Phymorhynchus buccinoides
ATTTAAAAAAAGAAGAGGGTGAATTAAAGAGGACTAGCCTCATGTCTTCAGACCTCTTTACCCCAGGGGCTGCACAAGTCTGGAGTAGTCTGGATAGCTGAAATGAGCAGTTCCCGTGCAAAATGTGTAGCTTTATTCATTAATTAACCCTTTCATTGCCACTGTCGCCTCTTGGCACCACAATGATTTAACCCTTTCACCGCCAGCCATATTTCAGCCAAAAATGTCCATTAAACTTACCTGGGTAGAGAACAAAATCCATCTGCAGTATCGCAGATTCTTCTGTGGCACATACAAAATAAGGTCTATCCTTACTTCCTTAATCTAAGACAATAGGGTCTTTGGATAATAGACCCCAATTTGATGCCTTTTAGTGACATAGGCGTCAAATCACTGTGGTGCTAAAATGCAACTTTGGCAGTGAAAGGGTTAACACTCATGTCACTGAAAGGCATCAAATGAGGGTCTGGTATCCATTTACCTTAAGTTCTATATTTTGGGAGGTAAGGACAGGCCCTATTTTATGCATGTCACAGAGGAATCCCCAATATTGCAGATATAATCTTTTCTCTACCCGGGGTAAGTTTAAGGGAAAGTTTTAGCTGAAAAATGGTTGGCGTTGAAAGGGTTAAACCATCAAACAATGTTCACTTAAAATGAGTAGTAAAGAGCATTATTTTCAATTTTGAAGAGTAGTAGAGGTTCAAAATGAGTAGAATACTACTCGAAAAGAGTAGAGTAAACAGGTCAGTGTCTTCCACAAACATTTCAACAAAACATGCAGTGGAGCCATGATACCCAAACTTGGGTCTTGCCAGGAACGCATTTTCAAAATCAAGATTTCTTCTTCTTAGTCAATTGCTCAGACAGTTTCCTGTCAATTATTAGCGCAGATGCATCATGCTGCTGGAATGCGCCTAACTGAGAAAGGCCCAGCATGTCTGTCTTTGGCTGGAGAAAAGCTTTGCAAGAATTTCTTGAGAAAAAAAAGGCAGGAGAATAAACCGGTTGGGCAGAAAGATAGTAAGCAAAGGGAAAAGGCAGAGTCAAAGAGAGTGACAGATTAGAGGAAGCAACAAGCACAGAACTGCCAGAAGGTGGGGGAACTATTTGCACAAAAGACACCCACCCCCCACCCCCGGGGATAAATCAAGATGAACATTAGTGATCCACATCATATTTTTGACAACACAAAATAAAACCAGTTTCACACACACACACACACACACACAGAAGTTTGTAATGGTTAAAATGTTCCCTCTTCCTTCGAGTTCTTCCTCCGATGAGAAATTGAATTTGGAAGATCGATAACGACATTCTCTGATGCAGGGCGAAGTGATGAAAGCTTCTAATGGGCAGCGAAACCGTGTCCTCGCACATCATAAGTGCCAAATCTCATTTCCCACACCGCTCTCCAACTGACAGACTCTGATGGATGGTTTTGGGAAGATCAAATTAATTCAATACGTGCGATAAAAAAACAACAACCAACGCCAACATCAACAACAAAAAGATAGCAAATGAGTGCTGTGGAATAAAAAATATAACTTTATCGGTTAATACTGAAAACCCTTCTCCCATTATGACAACCATTTTGATCATGTTTGGAGTCACCTGTAAATAAAATGTATGGCAAATTGTACTTTCCTGTGCAGAAAGTTTGATTTTGGATGAGTGTTTGTAAATTATATGTTTCTTATTATGTTTACGTTTTATGTGCATGCCAGACAAAGATTTTCTTTCTCTTTTTAAAGACAATAAATTTGGATTGATTGACTTTAAAAATGTAGAAAACAATGAAAATAATAGTGAAAATGATGAGTTTAGTTTTCAGAAATAAGCTTACAGTGGCAGATTTAAGTTAGATAGAAAAATATTGGGAATATTCTGTCCCGGCATCCACCCTCAATCCTCCCCTCCCCTTTCTAGCTTTCCAAAATGACAACATGATGAGCATCTGTATAGATTACAAACAATTTAAAAAAAATTACAAACAAAATAATAAATAGAAGGAAGTTTTAATTTTCGCACCGAGTCGCTAATCACTGGAATAACCTACCAAGCAACATTAAATTTACATATATTAACAATTACAAGAACCTTTTGGACGGAATTCCCAAAAATGGATTTTTTTTTTATGACTTTGCTGTGCAATTGCTTATACATTAATGATGTATGCAAATCAGACACCACACGTAAAGATTGTACCAATGATTGGACGTTTTATAGGCCGCGAGGCCTAGGCCATGATGCCTGTCCCTATCACTACTACTACTACATAATTCCTTTCCTCGTCCTTTAGATGAAACATTTAATCAATTTTCACAGCTTGCACATGCACACATGCACACACACACACACATATGCACGCGCACCCACACACACACACGCACACAGAGTATCGCTTGCACACAAGCCAATTCCATTCCACAACTCAGAGGTTTGGGTCAGAAGCAAAGGAAGACAGGACCATTAGACACAGACACTCTACTAGTGCAGC
>JAGGCT020001278.1:7500-15000 GCA_017654935.2 Phymorhynchus buccinoides
TGCCCTTTCTGAAGGTTCCTCGGAAACACAGGGCCGTGATCTTTTCTTGCTAGACCTCTCTCGCAAAACTAGCACAAGCTGGCTGCCAGGAAAACAAGAAACATAATGCAAACAATAAACAGGTGCAAAGAAGAAGCAATAGCATTCATAACAATCACACTTCACACAAAAAATACATGCAACTTTTCAAGCACTTAGTGGACGATATGTGCCAATACAATACAGACATTTCACCAAACCAAACAACTCCCTCAATACCCTTAATTAAAAAAACTTAGCGCTTTCTTGCCATATATTAACCTTCCTAGACGCAAGAGAGGTTGAACTAATTCAAGTCGATAGCTGTCAATTTGATGCATTTGCTTCAAGAGAAGTAATTCTATGTGCACACCATACCTTGGTCACTTCTAAACTCGTTTCGCTCCCTTAGACCACAATTTTGCCTCTGACTTTGCTTTTGTAGTCGTTTGTTGTGGGTGAACCAATCGGTGTAGAGTTTTTCTATATAAAGTCTACATATAAAAATGTCTGATCTACCACTTCCCTATGTCTAAACCTGAAGTAAAAACCCGTAATCTTTCATTTCTCCTTTTGTTTATGCATGTGTTGTTTGTGTGTATGGCTAGAGTGATTTGTGAGTTTCTTTTAATAATTCAAAATCGTTGCGATGCGAATGAGTTAACAAAACATCTTTTATTAGCTACATCAGTGAAGCCAGTGCGATTTCTAGCTTTTTACTTTTTGATGAAACGCGCCTCAAGAGACAGCAAAGGTGTTGAAGTGGAAAGCAAGGAGGAGAGAGGAGGTAAAAGCAGCCTTCTGGGAACTAACGCCATCTACCAGCCTCTTCCTGATGGCTGAGCACTGCCCTGTCTAATGAGCAAGAAAAACGGAGACGCTCTATCTCTTCCTCTTTTATCTACCATACTCTCTCTGTCTCTATCTACTTCTTTGTCTCTCTGAGACGGCTTGTCCTTTATTATACTGGGAGGCCAAGTGTACAATGATGGAGGATTAAGTGGATGTTGGCGATACAGTCCTCTCTCTGGTTGGTTTAACGTCTAATTAGGCATAGCCTCTTATAGACAGTAGCATACAGTCCTCGTCTATCTACACTTTTTTTATATTTCATTACTAATACCTGTGCAGTACAGACAGGTTTAACGCCTCTTTAGTACTGCAGCCTCAGTAAACAAGGTCAACAAGTCTTTTTGTTTTATGAACTGATTCCGTTTTCTTGCTGCTGTAACCTTTATATATAATTATAGTGATGTACAAATGAAGAGGCCATAATCCATAATCATCATCACTGAGACACAGAATTGGCAGTTTAGCTCCAACCTTTCACTGAGACATAATACAGAGTACCTATACACCAATTGAGTTTGCTGCTGTCAACCTTCTCCCAGCCCCCTCCCCTTCCTCCTCCCTTCTATTGCCAGTATCTTTGGTATCTCTAAAATGCAAGTTTAATGACAACATTACCAAGCACTGCCTTCCTTCAGTACGGACTTAGTGACTGTTCCCTACAGATGGACCTCTGGGTTTGAGACAGTGGGTGGTCAAACATGGCTAACTCTCTCTCTCTCTCTCTCTCTCTCTCTCTCTCTCTCTGTGTGTGTGTGTGTGTGTGTGTGTGTGGTGTGGTGTGGTGTGGTGTGGTGTGGTGTGGTGTGGTGTGGTGTGGTGTGGTGTGGTGTGGTGTGGTGTGTGTGTGTGTGTGTGTGTGTGCGTGCGTATACGTGTGCGCATGTGTGCGTGCATGCCTGCGAGTGTGATGAGATGAAGTTCAAGGGAGGGAGGGAAATGGAGGGATTAAAGAGTATAAGCAAGATGCCAATACATTAAACCAAAGGTGAAACAGCAACATCCAACAATGGAAAAAACAAATCAATGGAAAAAACAAACCAACGGTAAAAACAATCTACTCATTAAACAAATATTCTGAATATTGTGCAAAAGATGCACCTAAGTGATCAGTGTTAAATACAGTATATGTGCTTCTATGAGATCAAGTCTCACATCTAACGCATTGGATTTCAGGCCAGTGCTTCACAAAACGTAGCAAATTTTCACCTGCAGCACAGTTTAAAAAAGTGTTTAAAAATTAATAGAGACCCCCTAAAATATGCAGGTGACCCTCTAAAAATCTAGAGGCATATTTTGTGCGCTGATTCTGACCCCCCGATTTTAAACATAGAATTAACAGAGGGGATGGTAATGAAAGCAGCGTACCGTTTCTTTTTCCAACACAAACTTGATTCTCGCAGGAAGCTGTCACATCTGCCTCCCCTACCCTCTATCCCCACCCTCCCTCCTCTCCAGTTCTTCCTCTTGATCAAAATGCGACCATGCTATCCTACCCCCCAGTGACCCACTTACCGCGACCAGAACACATGGCAGTAGCTGTCCAGCACGAACTTGATTCTCACTGGAAGCTGTCACGTCTGCCTCCCCCTCCCCTCCCCCCCTCTGTCCCCACCCTCCCTCCTCTCCAGTTCTTCCTCTTGATCAAAATGTGACCATACTACCTACACCCCGTGACCCACTTACCGTGACCAGAACGCATGGCAGAAGCTGTCCAACATAAACTTGATTCTTGCAGGAAGCTGTGCAAATCCCCTCCCCCCCACCCTCCCTCCTCTCCAGTTCTTCCTCTTGATCAAAATGCGACCATACTACCCTACCCCCCAGTGACCCACTTACCGCGACCAGAACACATGGCAGTAGCTGTCCAGCACAAACTTGATTCTGGCCGGCAGCTGTCCCACCTGCCTCCCCTCCCCTCCAGGCCCTCCACTCTCCCCCAGGGCAGCAGAAACAGAGGGAGGGGGTAGTGGGGGTAGTGGGGGTGGTGGGGGTGGCAGGCGGGCCCCTAGCTGGGTCTCCAGGTGAGCAATGGCGCACGTGAGGTCCTGCCCCGACACGGAGAACGTGTTGAACGCGTCTCGCTCTGGGTTGTCCTTCCACAACACGCCTGCCGCGTCTACCACCAACGCGTACATCCTGCGGTCAGCGCCGACACTGGGGAAACGTCCCGAAGAGAACGACGAAGACGACGACGATGCTGATGACGATGATGAAGAGACAGAGGATGAAGTTCCGGTTCTGGAGGACGAGCTCCTCGTTGCACAGTTCTGCCAGGTGCTGTCGGACGTGCACGAAGATGGGGTGGAGGCAGCGGATGCCGTGGAAGAGGAGGACTGAGTTACGTACGTTGATTTCCCCTCCTCCTTGATGATGGAATCACAGTTGTTCACCGCAGGAACGTCCCCTTCACAGGTTGTTGCTTTGCTAATAATCCCAGCAGAGGTATTCGCTTGAGTCAAGATTCCCGCATTCCCGTTTGCATCTTCCGAGAAAACGGAGACCTCACTTAACTCGCTGCAGTTTTTGGATTCACTGTTGTCGTCTTTGGTGGCACAACTACCATCATTGCACTGTTCAGCAGCCAAACTCACAGCGTTCATGTTCTCATCTCTGTGCTGAGGAGGAGGAGGAGGAGGGAGGTTAGGGGTGGTGGGGGAGGTAGGGGAGGTGGTGGTGGAGGTGGAGGCTGAACTGGGGGTGGGGGTGGTGTTCTCCATGGGCAGGTAGATCCAAGAGGAGGAGGATGCGCCCATGGCGGGGCAGGAGTCCAGGGGGGACTGGAACAGGGCAGAGCCCTGGGTGACCGGAGCCATGCTGCACTGCTGCACTGCTGATGACGGTGAGGAGGATACTGCAACGATGCTCGCTGCTGTCAGTGCACTGATCAGCTCTCACACCTCTCAACACCACCACTCCCCATGGCTCGAGTCACTCTGAGTTCAGGATGCTAATAATGTGAACTTTCAAAGAAACTTCATTCAACAGCCACAAAACGTAAAGTCTGTGTCACCACAAAGTAAACTCCATTCGCCACAAAGTAAACTCCATTATCACCACAGTGTAAAGTTTAGATTCATCAGGAAATGTATTCCACTCGAGGCAGAGTGACGTTCACTCATCTTGGCAAAGCGTCAATGTTAGGGCCAATGACCAAAGTTTAGCTGGTTACCATAGAGGGAAACCAAAATCTTAACTCATTCAAGTCATATATGTCCAGAATTAATAGATAGCTGTCAATTGGATGCATTTGCTTCAAGGGAAGTAAATCTGTGTGCACACCATACCTTCGTCACTTCTAAATTCGCATCGTTCCCTTAGACCACAATTTTGCCTCTGACTTTGCTTTTGTAGTGGTTCGTTGTGGGGCAACCAATCGCTGTAGACAGTTTTTCTATACAAAGACTATATATATAAAATAGTCTGATCTACCACTTCCCTATGTCTAATCCTGAAGTAAAAACCCGTAATCTTCTTTCATTTCTATTTTTGTTTATGTCTGTTTTGTTTGCATCTATGGCTGGAGCGATTTGTGAGTTGTTTTTTTAATGATTCAAAATCGCTGCGGTGCGAACGAGTTACAAAGTCCTAGAATCCTGTACCAAGGTCATATATATTCCAGCCACAACAGCTGCATGTTGGGAGCTATCATTTCAATTGTTTTATTGTCCTCTTACAGTCTCACTGGGGGCCATAATATCAACAAAATGTTGACATTTTCAAGCCATTAAATAAATGTTCACCGATGTCTAGCATAGGGATCGTCCATTGTGATGCACAAAATTCATTTCTTCCTTTGTATTTTTTTTGTAAGGACAGTTTGTTTTCTTTCATTCCTTCAGCACTGCTATGAACAAATAGTAACATTCAGGAGCAAAATTTTTTTAATAAATTTTACGATATTTTATGTACAAACTATAAGGCACACCTGATTATAAGGCAAACCCAATTTTATTTTACACAAAATTAACATTTTGTTATTATAGTTTCTTACTATATTATCAGTCACATTTAAGGCGCAAGAGTCTCAGTCTGGGGGGAAAGTATCGCCTTCTAGTCCGTAAAATACGGATATATACCGGGTAAACAAATAATTTATAAAACTAAAAAAACACCCCAAACAAACACACAAAGCAAATACACAAAGAACCACCCTTCTCTAGGTTAACCCTTTCACTGCCAGTCATTTTTCAGCCAAACATTTCTGTCAAATTTACCTGGGTAAAGAAAAGTTGGCGTCTGCAATATTGTCAACCCCCCTGTGAAATGCACCTCTTTCCAAATAAGGCCTTTTCTTATCTCCCACAATTAAGAACATCAGGTCATTGGATAATAGATCCTAATTTCAATATTATGTCAATAATTGCCGATAAACGGCAGGTGGACATTACTGAAAGAAGAAGAAGAATTTCATGCCTTTAAGTGACATGGGTGTTAAATCAGTGTGGTGCAGAAATGCGGCATCGGCAGTAAAAGGGTTCAAATAAACACGCACACACACACAAACAGATCCCACTACAGCAGAGCTTAAAGCGGAAGCCAAAGCAGCCTGAGCTCTTCAGCACGGCGTCAAGGAGACAATGACTTGGTAATCTGCAGACAGAGTCCATCATCCCACCACAGACTGTCAATACAGGACCTGCCCCCAAAAAGGCTTCACCCACACAAGATGGTCCCCGTGGCTCCAGACTTTTCTTTAACACGTACACACCTCAGGCACTTTGGGGAGAGAAGGGGGGGGGGGGGGGGGGGGGGGGGGGGGGGGGCTGAGCAGACAGAGAGGGAGGGAGGGTAGAGAGAGAATGAGGAAATTAAAAAAAAACCGGATATAGAGACAAAAACAGGGGGGAAAGAGGGGGGAGGACAGACACACACACACACACCAGAGAGAGAGAGAGAGAGAGAGAGAGAGAGAGAGAGAGAGAGAGAGAGAGAGAGAGAGAGAGAGAGAGAGAGAGAGAGAGAGAGAGAGAGAGAGAGAGACATAGAGAGAGACAGATAGAGACACAGAGAGAGAGAGAGAGAGAGAGAGAGAGAGAGAGAGAGAGAGAGAGAGAGAGAGAGAGAGAGAGAGAGAGAGAGAGAGAGAGAGAGAGAGAGAGAGAGAGAGAGAGAGAGAGAGAGAGAGAGAGAGAGAGAGAGAGAGAGAGAGAGAGAGAGAGAGAGAGAGAGAGACAGACATAGAGACAGATAGAGACACAGAGACAGAGAGAGAGAGAGAGAGAGAGAGAGAGAGAGAGAGAGAGAGAGAGAGAGAGAGAGAGAGAGAGAGAGAGAGAGAGAGCAACAGGGAGACAGACACAGGATGGAGAGAAAAGGAGTAGTATGCTGTAGACAGGGATGCGTGTGGGGCTACCTGTACAATGCTACTGAAGTCCAAAGATTTGTCACTGCACAGCGCAGCGCTCCCTAGGCACCTCATTACATGCTGCCACACTCACTCTGCCTGTTTCACCAAACCTTCACACACAATGGGACCACCTGGACACTGCACGAACCCAGCGAAAATATTATGGATGAAAAAATAAGCAGGTTTTTACAGCTAATTATCAACCGCATGCATGTAGACTGTAGTTCTTGGTTGAATAGAACAATAAAATCTGTAGACAATAGTTCTTGGTTGAACATAGCAATAAAATCTGTAGACAGTAGTTCTTGGTTGAATAGAGAAATAAAATCTGTAGACAGTAGTTCTTGGTTGAATAGAACAATAAAATCTGTAGACAGTAGTTCTTGGTTGAATACTACAATACAAATCAATCAATTCAACCACTCTGTCTCTCTCTGTGTGTCTCTCTCTCTCACACTCTCTCTCTCTCTCCCTCCGAAAGCTGTATCTGGCTAATGTCATTAAATCATCAAAGTGTCAACTCTCTCTCTCTCTCTCACTCTCTCTCTCTCTCTCCCCTCCCTCCTTCTTCCCTATAGCAAGGACAAATGGACGACCGGGCAACACCTCTAGATTCTTGATGTTGACTTTAGCAAAAAAATTGTATCAAGGACAGAATGGAAGACTAGGCAATGCCTAGATTTTGTTATCTTTAGTAAAAGTGCTTAAATTCTGAAGACAGTGAAGTCTCATACGCTCCATCCGCACCTTTCCTTATTTCTCATGCTTTGCATTTCTACTTTTAAAGTGATCTAAATGAAATTGCAGAAAAGAATGGTAACTGATATGAAAACACAGTGACGTCTCTAACCAGTACTAATACTACAGCACTTGACTTCAAAGCGTACTGTAACAACTGGATTCCAGACCACAACAAATCATTACCAAACTTCTGTAAGTGCTGAGGCACCAGTGCACAGTTTCTCAACATTGTGACAATTACAGCATTTTCACCAATATTTTTTTTAAAGTGCTGATGCATCTGACTTAGAAGCACAGAGCTATTAACAGAAGCCAGAAGATGTTGACAATACCACATCTGACTTAGAAGCACAGAGCTATTAACAGAAGCCAGAAGATGTTGACAATACCCAGTCTATTCTTCAAGCAACACCTATGCAATGCACCTGACTGCAAATTCACATTGTGACGTCTTCACTGATGCACTAAACTTCAATGCACACAGTTACTACTGAGCGCCAGATCATCATCTAAAATTGTAACATCTTATCTAATCCAACTGA
>JAGGCT020001278.1:20000-25000 GCA_017654935.2 Phymorhynchus buccinoides
TTTACCTCCCAAAATTAAGAGAAAAGGGTCTTCAGATAACAGGCCCTGATTTGATGCCTTTTACCATTGTGGTGCATAAATGTGACATTGGCGGTGAAAGGGTTAAAGGTCAGACACTAGTGGATAATAATACAGTGGATTCCTGCCAACTCAGAAATACTGGATAACTCGCAATATTTTTTTGGTCCCAGTTTTTTCCGTGGGGATACCGGGGGGGTCTTTCGTAAAAATAGTTCCCCCTCCTTCTGGAAGTTCTGTGCTGGTAATATCCTCTAATCTGCCACTCTCTTTGACTCTGCCTTTTCCCTTTGCTTTCTATCATCAACTATCTTTCTGACTTATTGGCCCATTCTCCTGCCTTTAAAACAACAAAAAATCTTCCAAATAATTTTTGTCCTTTGAGCTCCTCCGAAATTAGCTGTACGCAGCGGGGATACCAGTGAAAACTGAAAAACGGACACATACGTACCTTACCCGTTATGGCCATATGGTATGGGAACGCAGACGAAGAAGAAGGTCCCAGTTTAATCATTCATATGCCATAGGTTTTTTAAATTTAAAATACAATTTGAATCCATTTAATTTTGAGTTAATTTATCCCTTTCGCCGCCAGCCATTTTTCAGCCCAAAAATACCATTAAACTTAACTGGGTAGAGGGAAAAAAAATTGTCATCAATATTGGTAATTCCTCTGCGACACGTATAACATTAGGCGGGTTTTTGGATAACAGGTCCTGATTTGATGCCTTTTAGTTTTAGTGACATGGGTGCTAAACCATTGTGGTGCATAAATGCGACATTGGCGGTGAAAGGGTTAAATGATTACCATCAGAAAGATGATGGTGGTTGCTCTATGAAAGAAGAGAAAAAGATCGCTGTGTGCAGCTCAAAATAAGTTAACCACCACCTTTTCGCAACGTAAGTACCGGTAACTGTGTGAGCCAAGTGTTGGTGGGGGATTAAAGTGCAGGGTTGGGGTGGGATGTATGATATCTTTTATTCTTTTCCTGTTCTTATCAATATACTTTCGAGACAGCCGAGGCACGTCGAGAAGCGCGAAAAAATCACACGAGCAGCAACAATTATCCAACTCCAACAGATCCCCTCAACTCTATCCTGTCCCCACTGTCACCAAACCTTCAAGGTCCGCATCGGACTCATCAGTCATCTTTGTACCCACCCCACATCCTGAACCCTTTGACATTGGAACTGTTGACGGATGGTCTTCATCCCTCGGGACGGACGAACATCATGTATTAGACCATAGGACACAGTCAATTTTGAGCCCCCGTTTTATCGTTCGTTCACATTTTGGGTAGATGAGAAATAAAATGTGGATTCTAGATGTATTTTTGGCGCTGAATTCAAATTTGAAAAGTCCTCAAACATAAGTGTGCGCACTATGGCGGTACAAAGGGGGACAACTTACAACCTACAATCAATGTTGTAACCACGATAGCGTCAGAACCAAGTGTTCTTAACCCTCTTGCATTTATTCCAGCCAAAGCCGCCCAGCCGGAAGTTGCCTCTGTGTATTCAAGCCGCCCAAAACCGCCCATAGCTTGTTCCCACTATGAGACCCCTCTGAAGGCATTTTCATCACGAACTAAGTTCTGACTTGTTATACACACATTATGAAGCAGCGTCTCATTTGCAATGATGTGATAGTAATTGTATGGTGCTCTGTGGGCTTCAGAAAACAGATTTTCCCGTAAATGCGTGAAAGAATCTGAACTCTAGAAGAAATTTTGTCCAGTAACAAATGCGAATGCAAGAGGGTTAAGGACCCACAAATTTTGCATGCGGATAGATAGTTGGGATATTTATGCCAAATGTTAAGATGAAGGTCATTGGACATAGGTCAAGGTCACATAGGACAAAAATGCCGCCGCGCCGCTGGCTAATATAACATCTTCATGCTCTAGGGTTCAAAAATTTTTTATATTGCAGAGTAAGCTGCCACTCAGAAGACCATTTCTTGTCATGAAACAGCTCTCCAGAGGTTCATTCACGTACACACGTACGGAATGACAGAGCACACACAAGGCGACACACGGGAACACCTGCAACACAAAGCACTGCACAGAGAACTAGGAAAATCCCAGCAGCAAATGAATGCTGGCTGTCCTCTACAAAGACAGAGACAGAGTGTGACACCTCCCTGTGGGGATACCAGGGGCTCTTTCGTAAAAATAGCTGCCACTCTGGAAGTTCTGTGCTTGCAACTTCCTCTAATCTGCCACTCTCTTTGACTCTGCCTTTTCCCTTGCTTGCTGCCATCTACTATCTTTCTGCCTAACCGGTCCATTCTCCTGCATTGTTTCACGACGCACTTTCAAAAAGATTTCCTCCAGCCGAAGTCGGACTTGTTGGGCCTAACTATTTCTTAGTCATGCGCATAACGGCAGCATGACGCATCTGCGCTCATAACTGACAGGAACCTGTCTGAGCGATCGAAGAAGGAGAAGAAGAGTGTGGCACTGGGGACCCTTCTCTCCTAGGGAACATTTCACTGCACCGATTCAGTTGCAAGGATCCTTGTACCTCTGTCCTTCATTCTCAAACTGTCTTTTTCAATTGTTCCTACTCTATCACTCTCTCTCTCTCTGTGGCCCCCCCTCCCCCCCCCCCCCCCCCTCTCTTCCTGTCTTTGATAAATAAAGTTTTCAGTGTTCAGTGTTCCCCCTCTCTCCCTCCATCCCCTCTCTCTCTCTCTCTCTCTCTCCCTTTCTCTCAGTTTTCTTTTCCCTCTCTTTTTTCTCTCTCTGCATGTGCGTGCATGTTTACCTGCATGTGAGAATGTGAGCGTGCGTGTGTGTGTGTGTGTGTGTGTGTGTGTGTGTGTGTGTGTGTGTGTGTGTGTGTGTGTGTGTGTGTGTGTGTGTGTGCGCGTGTGTGTGTGTGTGTGTGTGTGTGTGTGTGTGTGTGTGGTGTGTGTGTGTGTGTGTGTGTGTGTGTGTGTGTGTGTGTGTGTGTGTGTGTGTGTGAGCATGTCTGAGCGTGTGTGTGTGTGTGTGCTTGCGCAAGTGTGTATGTGTGTGTGTGTGTGTGATCGCAGTGTGTGTGTGTGTGTGTGTGTATGTGTGTGTGTGTGTGTGTGTGTGTGTGTGTGTGTGTGTGAGAGAGCGTGTGTGTGTGTGCTCGCGCAAGTCAAGTCAAGTCAAAATTTTATTAAAAGATGGACATTGAGCAAGCAAACATACATGCGTTTTCAACGCAAGTGCGTTTGTGTGTGTGTACGTGCATGCAACATTTGCGTACGAGCATGCACATGTATGCGCAAGTGCACACCCCTGCCCACATGTCTGTATAAGCGTGGTCTGTACGCAATTGGACGCCATTGCGTGCAAGTTCGCGCGTGCGTTCTCTGCCAAGACAGTTCCTTCCCCTAATGCCGCTAATGCTGGTGCACCTTCCTCATCCTGATCCCCTATCTTCCCTTCCTTTACACACATACCCTCCCTCCTGCTCCCCGTCCTTTTTCAGAGTTGGTCATCGTCATTTTCCTCATTCCCATTTCATTTCCTGGCCCAATTCCTTCTCACGTCAGCTGCTAGTGATGGGCCTGTTGTGTGGGGTTTTAGGTAATGTGTGTGTGTGTGTGTGTGTGTGTGTGTGTGTGTGTGTGTGTGTGTGTGTGTGTGTGTGTGTGTGTGTGTGATAGTGTGTGAGTGTGTGTGAGTGTGTGTGTGTGTGTGTGTGTGTGTGTGTGTGTGTGTGTGACAGTATGTGAGTATGCGCACATGTGTGTGTGTGTGTGTGTGTGTGTGTGTGTGTGTGTGTGTGTGTGTGTGTGTGTGTGTGTGTGTGAGAGAGAGAGAGAGAGAGAGAGAGAGAGTGTGTGTGTGTGTGTGTGTGTGTGTGTGTGTGTGTGTGTGTGTGACAGTGTGTGAGTGTGCATGCGTGTGTGTGTGTCAGTGTGTGAGTGTGCATGCGTGTGTGTGTGTGTGTGTGTGTGTGTGTGTGTGTGTGTGTGTGTGTGTGTGTGTGTGTGTGTGTGTGTGTGTGTGTGCGGGAGAGAGAGAGAGAGTGTGTGTGCGCACATATGCATAAGTGCATGTATATGTGTGCATGTGCATGTGTGTATGCAAACGTTCATGTGTGTGTTTATGTACAAGGCAGACCCTATCTTACCATCAATATAATCATAGTACTCCAGAAGGAAACCGTATCTAAACAGCCTAGAAAACAAGATTTTTCATTTTAATTATTTGAGACGGCTAAAAAAAATCCAACTGCTATGATGTTGAAGTATTATGGTAAAAACTCGCCACTTATATCATGATCAACATGAAGATATAACCGCTTACAGATAGAATGAAGAGTTAGAAGTGCCTATATATTTGTAATATTCGCCTATGTTGCTTGCTTTTTCTTTTCTTTTTTTTAGAAAATCTTAATTATAAAAATGTATGTAATACCAGAAACAATACAATAAGAGCAAAGAACTGTTTCATGATCTTGTTTTAGAATCCATTTAGGCTTTGATATAGGCTTAGCATTATTTGTTTGGGATTCGTGTTCAGTAACCATTTTTTCTTTCATGATGTTCGATCAAGGTAGGGGGTGGTGGGGGGTGGTGGGGGGGTGGTGGGGGTGGTGGAGGTATTTCATTCAATTTTCCATTGTTGATCCTCCACGCTGATCCCTTGTCATCCAAGACAAAGCTATCATAAGGGTTATCAGAGGGAAGAAGGGAGAGGCAGGGGGGAGAGAGAGAGAGAGAGGGCGGGGGGAGCTGAAGGAAACAGGGAAGCACATCGGAGATGGGACAGGATGACAGAAAAACGGAAGTCCAGGGAACGTAAGACAGACGATGGGATGAGAGATAGGGACATGATGGATTCAATGGAAATTTGAACAGGAGAGACAGAGAAATGGGACAAACAAAGAGAAAGAGAGAGACACACAGAGAGCGAGAGAGAGGGAGGGAAGGAAAGAGAGACAGGGGAGGAGAGAGAGAGAGAGAGAGAGAGAGAGAGAGAGAGAGAGAGAGAGAG
>JAGGCT020000127.1:0-36385 GCA_017654935.2 Phymorhynchus buccinoides
GTAGAGGTAGGTATTGAACCCAAATCATATGTCATGTTCGACTGACTTCCAGGTATATTAACCCCTTTTTTTCTAGTATCCCCCCCCCCCCCACGGGCGAAGCCAAAAATTGTATGTCATGTTCGACGACTTCTGCCGATGTATATTTAACTCTTCTAGTACCACGGGCGAACCAAAATTGTATGTCATGTTCGACCGGCTTCCAGGTATATTAACGCTTCTAGTACCACAGGCGAACCAAAATTGTATGTCATGTTCGACTGTCTTCCAGGTATATTAACGCTTCTAGTACCACGGGCGAACCCAAATTGTATGTCATGTTCGACCGACTTCCAGGTATATTAACGCTTCTAGTACCACGGGCGAACCAAAATTGTATGTCATGTTCGACTGACTTCCAGGTATATTAACGCTTCTAGTACCACGGGCGAACCAAAATTGTATGTCATGTTCGACTGACTTCCAGGTATATTAACTCTTCTAGTACCACAGGCGAACCAAAATTGTATGTCATGTTCGACCGACTTCCAGGTATATTAACGCTTCTAGTACCACAGGCGAACCAAAATTGTATGTCATGTTCGACCGGCTTCCAGGTATATTAACGCTTCTAGTACCACGGGCGAACCAAAATTGTATGTCATGTTCGACTGACTTCCAGGTATATTAACGCTTCTAGTACCACGGGCGAACCCAAATTGTATGTCATGTTCGACTGACTTCCAGGTATATTAACGCTTCTAGTACCACGGGCGAACCAAAATTGTATGTCATGTTCGACTGGCTTCCACAGGTATATTAACACTTCTAGTACCACAGGCGAACCAAAATTGTATGTCATGTTCGACAGTCTTCCAGGTATATTAACGCTTCTAGTACCACAGGCGAACCAAAATTGTATGTCATGTTCGACAGACTTCCAGGTATATTAACGCTTCTAGTACCACAGGCGAACCCAAATTGTATGTCATGTTCGACAGACTTCCAGGTATATTAACGCTTCTAGTACCACAGGCGAACCAAAATTGTATGTCATGTTCGACCGACTTCCAGGTATATTAACGCTTCTAGTACCACAGGCGAACCAAAATTGTATGTCATGTTCGACAGAGCTTCCAGGTATATTAACGCTTCTAGTACCACGGGCGAACCAAAATTGTATGTCATGTTCGACTGGGGGGGTGCTTCCAGGTATCTTAACGCTTCTAGTACCACGGGTCGAACCCAAATTGTATGTCATGTTCTACTGACTTCCAGGTATATTAACGCTTCTAGTATCCACGGGCGAACGCCTAAATTGTATGTCATGTTCGCCTGGCTTCCAGGTATATTAACTCTTCTAGTACCACGGGCGAACCCAAATTGTATGTCATGTTCGACCGACTTCCAGGTATATTAACACTTCTAGTACCACGGGCGAACCAAAATTGTATGTCATGTTCGACTGTCTTCCAGGTATATTAACGCTTCTAGTACCACGGGCGAACCAAAATTGTATGTCATGTTCGACTGGCTTCCAGGTATATTAACGCTTCTAGTACCACGGGCGAACCAAAATTGTATGTCATGTTCGACAGACTTCCAGGTATATTAACGCTTCTAGTACCACGGGCGAACCAAAATTGTATGTCATGTTCGACCGACTTCCAGGTAAATGTAACTCTTCTAGTACCACGGGCGAACCAAAATTGTATGTCATGTTCGACCGTCTTCCAGGTATATTAACGCTTCTAGTACCACGGGCGAACCAAAATTGTATGTCATGTTCGACTGGCTTCCAGGTATATTAACGCTTCTAGTACCACGGGCGAACCAAAATTGTATGTCAAGTTCGACTGCCTGTCCAGGTATATTAACGCTTCTAGTACCACGGGCGAACCAAAATTGTATGTCATTTTCGACTGGCTTCCAGGTATCTTAACGCTTCTAGTACCACGGGCGAACCAAAATTGGTATGTCCATGTTCGACCGACTTCCAGGTATATTAAACGCTTCTATTACCACGGTCGAACCCAAAATTGTAATGGCCATGGTTCGACTGCCTTCCAGTTATAATTACCTCTTCTAGTACCACGGGCGAACCAAAATTGTATGTCATGTTCGACTGGCTTACAGGTATATTAACGCTTCTAGTACCGACAGGCGAACCAAAATTGTATGTTCATGTTCCGAGTGGCTTCCAGGTATATTAACGCTTCTAGTACCACGGGCGAACCCAAATTGTATGTCATGATTCGACTGACTTCCAGGTATAGGTTAACCGCTTCTAGGAACACGGGCCGAACCAAAATTGTATGTCATGTTTCGACTGGCTTCCAGGTATATTAACGCTTCTAGTACCACGGGCGAACCAAAATTGTATGTCATGTTCGACCGACTTCCAGGTATATTAACGCTTCTAGTACCACGGGCGAACCAAAATTGTATGTCATGTTCGACCGACTTCCAGGTATATTAACACTTCTAGTACCACGGGCGAACCAAAATTGTATGTCATGTTCGACTGGCTTCCAGGTATATTAACGCTTCTAGTACCACAGGCGAACCAAAATTGTATGTCATGGTTTTACCGACCTCCAGGTATACTTAACACTTCTAGTACCACGGGCGAACCAAAATTGTATGTCATGTTCGACCGGCTTCCAGGTATATTAACGCTTCTAGTACCACGGGCGAACCAAAATTGTATGTCATGTTCGACTGACTTCCAGGTATATTAACGCTTCTAGTACCACGGGCGAACCAAAATTGTATGTCATGTTCGACGACTTCCAGGTATATTAACGCTTCTAGTACCACAGGCGAACCCAAATTGTATGTCATGTTCGACAGACTTCCAGGTATATTAACGCTTCTAGTACCACAGGCGAACCAAAATTGTATGTCATGTTCGACCGACTTCCAGGTATATTAACACTTCTAGTACCACGGGCGAACCAAAATTGTATGTCATGTTCGACTGACTTCCAGGTATATTAACACTTCTAGTACCACGGGCGAACCAAAATTGTATGTCATGTTCGACTGACTTCCAGGTATATTAACGCTTCTAGTACCACGGGCGAATATATTTAGTATTTAGCCAACACATCACTCTACACTCCCACATTGCAAAGACATTCACTGCCAAGTATTCTGCCATGTGTTTTGTCTATTTTCAGAGCTTATGTAGCACATTGATATGCAAGTCACATTATTACTAGTGTATCACTGTGTCGACATGAGGAAAGAGCGGGAAATAGCAACATGTATTTTGACCATAGGAAAAAACGACAATCTTAATGATCATTGACATTATCATAATGCAACCTCCCTATTAAGACCTTCCAAGACTTCCTCTAAGATGTGACCCAAAAAACATTTTCACCGATTTGTTTTTCGACCTTCACATCCGTACTGTGGGACTACAGTGGAACCTCCCTTATAAGACCTTCAAAAATCCAAAATGAGGTCTTATAAGGGAGGTCATTTTAATGCTTACAAAGGGCAATGTCTCAGAGTAGGCCTTATATGGGAGTTTTATAATGGGAGGTTACACTGTAGACCCCTCCCTTATAAGACCTATTTCTTCAAGGTCATAGTGTAGTAACCTCCCTTATAAGACCTCCATCCCATATAAGACCTACTTCTCCGAGACATTGCCCTTCTTTGTAAAGTATTAAAATTACCTTCCATATAAGACATCATTTTGGCTATTTTTTCAAGGTCATACAGTGTAGTATTCTCCCTTATAAGACTACCTCCCATATAAGACCACCCCTACTTCTCTGGGACATTGCCCTTCTTTGTAAGTATAATAAAATTACCTCCCTTAGAAGACCTCATTTGGGATGATTTTTAATAATAATTAATGCTTATAGTTATATAGCGCATAATCTTGCTAAGCAACTCAATGCGCTTTTTTTGAAGGTCTTATAAGGGAGGTTCCACTGTATTAGGGAGGTTCCACTGTATTGATATTATGTTTCTGTTCAGCTGCAGAAGAGCAAAGGGCTGAAGGAGTGCAGGGTCCGCCTGCAGTGGGACCCCGATCATTCTCCATCTGGAGGGAAACGAACTCGACGGGCCATACAGCTCGGCATGAAAGATGACGTAGGTTCATTCTTTAACATGCAAATCGTCAGTGAAATTCAAAAACCTCGTATCTCAATTACGGTAGTTTTGAGAAGAACAAAAAAGTTTTAAAAATTAACCGCGTTGACCACAGATTGATTAACTATGATGAATATGTTGTTCAATGACATTGCGAGTTTAGTCCTGCAATTGATGAACTATGATGAATATGTTGTTCAAGACATTGCGAGTTTGAGTCCTGCATTTCAACTTTGTGTGTTTTTTTAGACTTGAAAAACGAAGATACGAGGTTTTTGTCCTTAAATACATCTGAATTTGGGACTTACGAGTTTTTGTTCTATTTTCACAACCTCATTTACTCCAGATAGAAAGTCGTTAGATACACGAGCCTTTGGTGGAAGGTGGCGGGAAAAATGGAGAGAGCTGACTATGTATCTAACTCAAACCCCACAAAAAGCTACATATGAGGTTTCTGAATTTCAGACTAATTCATATTTCCATTATTGTATGTTGCCTTTGTTTTGTTAACATCTGGACTATCAGTTTATTTATCTTTAAGGACACAGCATACATCTTGGACTCAAAGATAACGAAAAGTTTTCTTTGCATATCAAATGTGAATATGTCAATAGTAAAAAAATATATATATAAAAAACGTTTTAACTTATGTTTTGATTTCATTTGAAAATCGAGTCTTGTTTTTTCCCCCCTCCGTATAAAATTATAACTTAAAAGTAGAAAAATATTAACACAAATAAAGTTTAGATTACAAAAAAAAATTAAAACAATCTTTTGGAACCGTATTTTTTGGACTATAAGGCGGCCTAAAATAGTAAGAAAATATAATAACAAAATCTAAAATTTGAGGGGTACGCCTTATTATAGTCCGAAAAATATGGTAATAAACAAACTACTTATTTTTTGTTTTTAACCCTTTCAGATTCTAGCCAGGTATGCGACAGAGTGGATGGTGAGCATCACAGACGTGACACCCTACGTACGCTACCAGCACAGAGTTTACAAACAGCTGGGAGAGGAGCGAGTGTGTACCCCCCTGGAGCGCGTCTACACCCCCCCTTCCTGCAGCACATGCCAAAGAATTCAACTGGGATGATCACCATTCTAAACGTACAACGGTTACTGGAGAAAACGGCCCCTGACGAAAACGGCCCTACTCGGAAAACCAAAACGGCCCTACTCAAAAACGAAAACGGCCCTACTCAAAATACCAAAACGGCCCTACAACTAAAACGGCCGTAGTCCTACCAAAACGGCCCTACTCAAAATCCAAAAATGGGCCTACAACCACCAAAATGGCTGTTTATTATACCCCAGTACAAGACCTTCAAAAATCCAAAATGGTGTTATAAGGGAGGGGTCTTATAAGGGAGGTAATTTTAATACTTACAAAGAAGGGCAATGTCTCAGAGAAGTAGGTCTTATATGGGAGGGAGTCTTATAATGGGAGGTCTTATAAGGGAGGTTCCAATGTATTAAAATTTACAAAACATATACTTTGGAAAAAAGGGGACAGTTTCCAAATTGTTTTGCATGCAAACACTGCTAGTGCATTAGTAATGGGGTTTTGCTAACCACATGTCTCCTCAAAACTGTGCTGTGCATCTGCATTTGACGAGGCCAGAATATGGCCCAACATTCCATTGCCCAGTAAATCGTCGGTGAAATTCAAAAATCTTGTATCTCAATTTTGATAGTTTTGAGAAAAATGGGAAAAAAACTGTTTTAAAAATTAACCGTGTTGACCACAATTGATTAACTATGATCAATATGTTGTTCAAGACATTGCGAGTTTAGTCCTGCATTTTGTTAAAATTACTTAAAAAATAAATTGTTTTAGACTTGAAACGAACGAAGATACAAGTTTTTTTTGTTCTTAACTAGATCTGAATTTGGGACTTACGAGTTTTTCTTCTATTTTCACAACCTCATTTACCCCAGACAGAAAGTCGTTAGAGATACGAGCTTTTGGTGGAAGGTAGCGGGAAAAATCAGAGAGTTGACTGTATCTAACTAAAAAACAAACAAAATCGACATACAAGGTTTTTTAATTTCACCAACGAAATAGTGTTTGGGTGATTTAACAGTTAAGACAAGAGATGCTCCAAGTTCTGCAAAATTGTCGCTTTTTTGTGTGAAAAAAAATCAGCTAATTTAAGAATGGTATTCCTTGGTATCTAAGCAATTGTGTGAGAGAGAGAAAGATAGATAGAGAGAGAGGGAGGGACAGAGAGAGAGAGAGAGAACAATTGAACAAAGTTTTAATTCCTTTAGGCCATTAGCCCATAGAAACAGGGTCAAGGTACAAAAATTATAAATAACACGAGAGAGAGAGAGAGAGAGAGAGACACAGAGAGAGAGAGAGAGAGAGAGAATCATGTTATGTCTATGATCAAATTGTTGAGAATGACCTTTCTGCTCATTCTGTAAAACTAGGATGCGCTAAGTTCATGTGATATGCATTCATAGTATGGTTGCAAGATGCAGATATTTCTTTGCTATTTCATTTACCGTTTGGTTTATTTGCTGTTCAAATATCATGTGAAACTGTATGCTTCAGCTAGTACCATGCTTTTTTTTAAATTTAAAGAAGGTACTATTTTGATGAATGACACAATCCTGTTGTGTAAATAATAAATGTGATAAACATTCCCGAGTGTACACTTTTTGTAAAATATAACTGCTATTAAATACTACATTTTCGCTTTTGTATTTTTGTGTGTGTGTGAGTATGGCATGAAGAAGAAATTGTATCTGTGCGTGCGCATGTGTGGCTTAAAAAAATCAGGTGAATCCTGCCAAGTTTAAATTTAAAAAAAACCTTTCATCTTAAGCCGTTCAGTAGATAATAGTCTTTAACATTTGGAACAATTTTTTTTAACAAAGAGAGGGAGACAGCGGGAAGAAGAATGAGCGAGATTCAGAAAATGAGAGAAAGAGCAAGTGAAAGATAGATCAGAGAAAAGGCAGAAGGGAAATGAGAGAGAGACACAGAGTGAGAAAGAGAAAGAGAGTGAAGATTAAAAGAAGAGTTCGTGAGAGGTCCAGTAAATTTAGCACCAACAACCCAGAATGCACGGTGATACCAAATTTATTACGCACAAAACATCAGTCACTGCTTAGATGATTCCAATCTGAAACAGAAAAACAACACCAAAAGAATGGATTAGTAAGTCACAATTTAACAGAATACAACGAAATATACACAAAAGATAAATATATTTAACCCTTTCAACGCCATCCATTTTTCAGTCAAAACTTTCCATAAAACTTAACTGGGTAGAGAAAAGATTTTGTCTGCAATATTGGGGATTCCTCTGTGACGTGCATAAAATAGGGCCCTCCCTTACCTCCCAAAATTAAGAACCAGACCCTCATGTGATGCCTTTTAGTGACACGGGTGTCAAATCATTGTGGTGCCAAGAGGCGACAGTGGCGATGAAAGGGTTAAGCAAACATACACACCCAACACTTAAAAGCACACACACACAAGACAACAACACCCCAACAAAACCCACACAGTAAACAACAACAACACCCCAACAACACCCACACAGTAAACAACCAAATACAGCAAAATCAGGCACACTCCATACAGGCCAACAGACTGTCGTCAGTTACTGCTGGTTTTACAAATGCAGGGCTTCTGATCTTTTCCCCTCTTAAGGGGTACGCTCACCCCCTGTTTAGAATTTTAACGGGTATTTTCACCCCCAGTTGCAAATTTTAAGGGGTGAAGGCGAAAACATGCGAGAAGTTCCATCGCCTGCAAATCTCCACCCCACCCCATGCAATGAGCTTTCAATGATTTGGGCTTTCTGTGCGATCCAATAGAATGTTAGATCTAGCCTGGACAGCTTATCACAGACGATTGAAATACCCCGCGCCATGAACTTTCAATGATTAGGGCTTTCTGTGCGATCCAATAGAATGTTAGATCTAGCCTGGACAGCTTATCACAGACGATTGAAATACCCCATGCGCAATGAGCTTTCAATGATTTGGGCTTTCTGTGCGATCCAATAGAATGTTAGATCTAGCCTGGACAGCTTATCACAGACGATTGAAATACCCCGCGCCATGAGCTTTCAATGATTTGGGCTTTCTGTGCGATCCAATAGAATGTTAGATCTAGCCTGGACAGCTTATCACAGACGATTGAAATACCCCGCGCCTTGAGCTTTCAATGATTTGGGCCTTCTGTGCGATCCAATAGAATGTTAGATCTAGCCTGGACAGCTTATCACAGACGATTGAAATACCCCGCGCCTTGAGCTTTCAATGATTTGGGCTTTCTGTGCGATCCAATAGAATGTTAGATCTAGCCTGGACAGCTTATCACAGACGATTGAAATACCCCGCGCCATGAACTTTCAATGATTAGGGCTTTCTGTGCGATCCAATAGAATGTTAGATCTAGCCTGGACAGCTTATCACAGACGATTGAAATACGTAGAACGTCACTAACTTACTGACCATTACGCGCCACCATTTTTAATGCGTCATCTCACCCCCTAAATGAGATTTTAAAGGGTAAATCTTACGCAGTTTCAGATTCTAGGGGGTGATTTGAGAGCTCTTGTGCGTAAATATGCACAATCTGTACGTTTTCAGAAGCCCTGGAATGCATGGTTAGTCTCTTTTTGTCTTTACAGACCCCTGCACCCACCTCCTTAAATGTTCTCAATGGATTTACAAAAATGACCTCTGGGGCCATCAACAAATCGCTGAAATCAGCCTAAAGGCTGAAACATCTCGTGCTTGAGACAATAAGAAAACTGAACAATTCTTTTGCAAATCGTGTAACCAGAAACAAAATACTCTGCAGGTAACTTGACAAAATCTCTTGACATTCTAAATCGTCTCGACAGTTCAGTTTCCTGATTTTACTTTAGTGGAGAGAGCACTCACTTTGTTGGCTACATCCAAGGCATCGTAATCAGGCATCAACCGCACGTAGGCCTTCTTCTCACCATCGGGCCTGAAAAACACCTCCCCATTATAATCATGTGCTGTATCTTACAAACCACAAGGTGCATCATATAATTCGCCGGGCATCAACCGCACATTGTCTTCTCACCAACAGGCCTGCAAAACACACATTATAATCACGTAGCACTGCATCGTACAGACTACAACTCGCATCATATAAGTCACAATCGCAATTCGTTTAGGCCAAATTCTAATTTTGTCACAGTTTGTTACTGTTCATACTGTTAGTCATAATACATACAAGGCGCAGGGGGCCACTCTGAGAAAGAAAGGAACACAATAAAAATTACGCAAAATGTGGTAAGTTACTATAACAGCAGCTTTAAATTAACGACAAGAGTGAAAGAGCTTTTAGCACTTTCTTTTCAGGCTGAAGAACACCCATCCCCTTTCTTCCTTCCTTCCTTCTCCCAACCACATTTGAGCCATCCTCCCCCTTGTTGCCTAAGTGCACACCTGATATGGGGGTTAATTCAGGCAGCCCCCATGCCATAATCTTGACGGCATGTTCAACGAGTAATTTGTAGGCGTCTGTCCCACATCTCTCCCCTTCTCCACCCCTACCAAAACTGAGGTCCCCCTTTCTCCCCTAAGGGTGCTAACTCTGGTGACCTCGATGTCGCAGAACTGCTTGATCAGGGTTTGTTGGCGCATCTCACCCCCTCCAACACCCTCTTACACCTAAAAAAAACCCTGAGGCGCGCTTGTCTAACATCCCTCTTCATCATATCCTTCTTCCTTTCCCATCAAATACCCCTCCCCCTTTGTCGCTTAAGTACGCATCTGATAAGGGTGTTAACTCTGGTTACTTCAATGTCGTAGAGCATCTTGACGGCCTGCTTGACGAGGGGTTTGTTGGCACGCTTGTCTGACACCCTCCACCCTTTATTCAAACTAACTTCTTCCCCTCATCTCCTTTCTCGCTTAGGTGCCCACCTGATAAGGGTGTTAACTCTGGCGACCTCGATGTCGTAGAGCTTCTTGACGGCCTGCTTGACGAGGGGTTTTTGTTGAGCACGATGGGGGCTTGTCCATCGCTCGGCCCGTGGACAAGCGTGCCAACAAACCCCTCGTCAAGCAGGCCGTCAAGAAGCTCTACGACATCGAGGTCGCCAGAGTTAACACCCTTATCAGGTGGGCACCTAAGCGAGAAAGGAGATGAGGGGAAGAAGTTAGTTTGAATAAAGGGTGGAGGGTGTCAGACAAGCGTGCCAACAAACCCCTCGTCAAGCAGGCCGTCAAGATGCTCTACGACATTGAAGTAACCAGAGTTAACACCCTTATCAGATGCGTACTTAAGCGACAAAGGGGGAGGGGTATTTGATGGGAAAGGAAGAAGGATATGATGAAGAGGGATGTTAGACAAGCGCGCCTCAGGGTTTTTTTTAGGTGTAAGAGGGTGTTGGAGGGGGTGAGATGCGCCAACAAACCCTGATCAAGCAGTTCTGCGACATCGAGGTCACCAGAGTTAGCACCCTTAGGGGAGAAAGGGGGACCTCAGTTTTGGTAGGGGTGGAGAAGGGGAGAGATGTGGGACAGACGCCTACAAATTACTCGTTGAACATGCCGTCAAGATTATGGCATGGGGGCTGCCTGAATTAACCCCCATATCAGGTGTGCACTTAGGCAACAAGGGGGAGGATGGCTCAAATGTGGTTGGGAGAAGGAAGGAAGGAAGAAAGGGGATGGGTGTTCTTCAGCCTGAAAAGAAAGTGCTAAAAGCTCTTTCACTCTTGTCGTTAATTTAAAGCTGCTGTTATAGTAACTTACCACATTTTGCGTAATTTTTATTGTGTTCCTTTCTTTCTCAGAGTGGCCCCCTGCGCCTTGTATGTATTATGACTAACAGTATGAACAGTAACAAACTGTGACAAAATTAGAATTTGGCCTAAACGAATTGCGATTGTGACTTATATGATGCGAGTTGTAGTCTGTACGATGCAGTGCTACGTGATTATAATGTGTGTTTTGCAGGCCTGTTGGTGAGAAGACAATGTGCGGTTGATGCCCGGCGAATTATATGATGCACCTTGTGGTTTGTAAGATACAGCACATGATTATAATGGGGAGGTGTTTTTCAGGCCCGATGGTGAGAAGAAGGCCTACGTGCGGTTGATGCCTGATTACGATGCCTTGGATGTAGCCAACAAAGTGAGTGCTCTCTCCACTAAAGTAAAATCAGGAAACTGAACTGTCGAGACGATTTAGAATGTCAAGAGATTTTGTCAAGTTACCTGCAGAGTATTTTGTTTCTGGTTACACGATTTGCAAAAGAATTGTTCAGTTTTCTTATTGTCTCAAGCACGAGATGTTTCAGCCTTTAGGCTGATTTCAGTTATTTGTTGATGGCCCCAGAGGTCATTTTTGTAAATCCATTGAGAACATTTAAGGAGGTGGGTGCAGGGGTCTGTAAAGACAAAAAGAGACTAACCATGCATTCCAGGGCTTCTGAAAACGTACAGATTGTGCATATTTACGCACAAGAGCTCTCAAATCACCCCCTAGAATCTTAAACTGTGCGTGAGATTTACCCTTTAATATCTCATTTAGGGGGTGAGATGACGCATTTAAAATGGTGCGTGCGTACTGGTCAGTAAGTTAATGACGTTCTACGTATTTCAATCGTCTGTGATAAGCTGTCCAGGCTAGATCTAACATTCTATTGGATCGCACAGAAAGCCCTAATCATTGAAAGTTCATGGCGCGGGGTATTTCAATCGTCTGTGATAAGCTGTCCAGGCTAGATCTAACATTCTATTGGATCGCACAGAAGGCCCAAATCATTGAAAGCTCAAGGCGCGGGGTATTTCAATCGTCTGTGATAAGCTGTCCAGGCTAGATCTAACATTCTATTGGATCGCACAGAAGGCCCAAATCATTGAAAGCTCAAGGCGCGGGGTATTTCAATCGTCTGTGATAAGCTGTCCAGGCTAGATCTAACATTCTATTGGATCGCACAGAAAGCCCAAATCATTGAAAGCTCATGGCGCGGGGTATTTCAATCGTCTGTGATAAGCTGTCCAGGCTAGATCTAACATTCTATTGGATCGCACAGAAAGCCCAAATCATTGAAAGCTCATGGCGCGGGGTATTTCAATCGTCTGTGATAAGCTGTCCAGGCTAGATCTAACATTCTATTGGATCGCACAGAAAGCCCAAATCATTGAAAGCTCATGGCGCGGGGTATTTCAATCGTCTGTGATAAGCTGTCCAGGCTAGATCTAACATTCTATTGGATCGCGCAGAAAGGGAAAGCTCATTGCGCACGGGGTGGGGTTGGAGATTTGCAGGCGATGGAACTTCTCCCATGTTTTCGCCTTCACCCCTTAAAAATTGCAACTGGGGGTGAAAGGAAATACCCGTTAAAATTCTATACAGGGGGTGAGCGTACCCCTTAAGAGGGGAAAAGATCAGAAGCCCTGCATTTGTAAAACCAGCAGTAACTGACGACAGTCTGTTGGCCTGTATGGAGTGTGCCTGATTTTGCTGTATTTGGTTGTTTACTGTGTGGGTGTTGTTGGGGTGTTGTTGTTGTTTACTGTGTGGGTGTTGTTGGGGTGTTGTTGTCTTGTGTGTGTGTGCTTTTAAGTGTTGGGTGTGTATGTTTGCTTTAACCCTTTCACCGCCACTGTCGCCTCTTGGCACCACAATGATTTGACACCCGTGTCACTAAAAGGCATCACATGAGGGTCTGGTTCTTAATTTTGGGAGGTAAGGGGAGGGCCCTATTTTATGCACGTCACAGAGGAATCCCCAATATTGCAGACAAAATCTTTTCTCTACCCAGGTAAGTTTTATGGAAAGTTTTGACTGAAAAATGGATGGCGTTGAAAGGGTTAAATATATTTATCTTTTGTGTATATTTCGTTGTATTCTGTTAAATTGTGACTTACTAATCCATTCTTTTGGTGTTGTTTTTCTGTTTCAGATTGGAATCATCTAAGCAGTGACTGATGTTTTGTGCGTAATAAATTTGGTATCACCGTGCATTCTGGGTTGTTGGTGCTAAATTTACTGGACCTCTCACGAACTCTTCTTTTAATCTTCACTCTCTTTCTCTTTCTCACTCTGTGTCTCTCTCTCATTTCCCTTCTGCCTTTTCTCTGATCTATCTTTCACTTGCTCTTTCTCTCATTTTCTGAATCTCGCTCATTCTTCTTCCCGCTGTCTCCCTCTCTTTGTTAAAAAAAATTGTTCCAAATGTTAAAGACTATTATCTACTGAACGGCTTAAGATGAAAGGTTTTTTTTAAATTTAAACTTGGCAGGATTCACCTGATTTTTTTAAGCCACACATGCGCACGCACAGATACAATTTCTTCTTCATGCCATACTCACACACACACAAAAATACAAAAGCGAAAATGTAGTATTTAATAGCAGTTATATTTTACAAAAAGTGTACACTCGGGAATGTTTATCACATTTATTATTTACACAACAGGATTGTGTCATTCATCAAAATAGTACCTTCTTTAAATTTAAAAAAAAGCATGGTACTAGCTGAAGCATACAGTTTCACATGATATTTGAACAGCAAATAAACCAAACGGTAAATGAAATAGCAAAGAAATATCTGCATCTTGCAACCATACTATGAATGCATATCACATGAACTTAGCGCATCCTAGTTTTACAGAATGAGCAGAAAGGTCATTCTCAACAATTTGATCATAGACATAACATGATTTCTCTCTCTCTCTCTCTCTCTCTCTGTGTCTCTCTCTCTCTCTCTCTCTCTTCGTGTTATTTATAAATTTTTGTACCTTGACCCTGTTTCTATGGGCTAATGGCCTAAAGGAATTAAAACTTTGTTCAATTGTTCTCTCTCTCCTCTCTCTGTCCCTCCCTTCTCTCTCTATCTATCTTTCTCTCTCTCACACAATTGCTTAGATACCAAGGAATACCATTCTTAAATTAGCTGATTTTTTTTCACACAAAAAAGCGACAATTTTGCAGAACTTGGAGCATCTCTTGTCTTAACTGTTAAATCACCCAAACACTATTTCGTTGGTGAAATTAAAAAACCTTGTATGTCGATTTTGTTTGTTTTTTAGTTAGATACACAGTCAACTCTCTGATTTTTCCCGCCACCTTCCACCAAAAGCTTGTATCTCTAACGACTTTCTGTCTGGGGTAAATGAGGTTGTGAAAATAGAAGAAAAACTCGTTAAGTCCCAAATTCAGATCTAGTTAAGAACAAAAAAAACTTGTATCTTCGTTCGTTTCAAGTCTAAAACAATTTATTTTTTAAGTAGTTTTAACAAAATGCAGGACTAAACTCGCAATGTCTTGAACAACATATTCATCATAGTTAATCAATTGTGGTCAATGCGGTTAATTTTTAAAACTTTTTTTTCCCCATTTTTCTCAAAACTATCAAAATTGAGATACAAGATTTTTGAATTTCACTGACGATTTACTGGGCAATGGAATGTTGGGCCATATTCTGGCCTCGTCAAATGCAGATGCACAGCACAGTTTTGAGGAGACATGTGGTTAGCAAAACCCCATTACTAATGCACTAGCAGTGTTTGCATGCAAAACAATTTGGAAACTGTCCCCTTTTTTCCAAAGTATATGTTTTGTAAATTTTAATACATTGGAACCTCCCTTATAAGACCTCCCATTATGACTCCCTCCCATATAAGACCTAGTTCTCTGAGACTGCCCTTTTTCGTGAGTATTAAAATTACCTCCCTTATAAGACCCCTCCCTTATAACACCATTTTGGATTTTTGAAGGTCTTGTACTGGGGTATAATAAACAGCCATTTTGGTGGTTGTAGGCCCATTTTTGGATTTTGAGTAGGGCCGTTTTGGTAGGACTACGGCCGTTTTAGTTGTAGGGCCGTTTTGGTATTTTGAGTGGGCCGTTTTGGTATTTTGAGTAAGGCCGTTTTGGTTTTCCGAGTAAGGCCGTTTTCGTCAGGGGCCGTTTTCTCCAGTAACCGTTGTACGTTTAGAATGGTGATCATCCCAGTTGAATTCTTTGGCATGTGCTGCAGGAAGGGGGGGTGTAGACGCGCTCCAGGGGGGTACACACTCGCTCCTCTCCCAGCTGTTTGTAAACTCTGTGCTGGTAGCGTACGTAGGGTGTCACGTCTGTGATGCTCACCATCCACTCTGTCGCATACCTGGCTAGAATCTGAAAGGGTTAAAAACAAAAAATAAGTAGTTTGTTTATTACCATATTTTTCGGACTATAATAAGGCGTACCCCTCAAATTTTAGATTTTGTTATTATATTTTCTTACTATTTTAGGCCTTATAGTCCAAAAAATACGGTTCCAAAAGATTGTTTTAATTTTTTTTTGTAATCTAAACTTTATTTGTGTTAATATTTTTCTACTTTTAAGTTATAATTTTATACGGAGGGGGGAAAAAACAAGACTCGATTTTCAAATGAAATCAAAACATAAGTTAAAACGTTTTTTATATATATATTTTTTTACTATTGACATATTCACATTTGATATGCAAAGAAAACTTTTCGTTATCTTTGAGTCCAAGATGTATGCTGTGTCCTTAAAGATAAATAAACTGATAGTCCAGATGTTAACAAAACAAAGGCAACATACAATAATGGAAATATGAATTAGTCTGAAATTCAGAAACCTCATATGTAGCTTTTTGTGGGGTTTGAGTTAGATACATAGTCAGCTCTCTCATTTTTCCCGCCACCTTCCACCAAAAGCTCGTGTATCTCTAACGACTTTCTATCTGGAGTAAATGAGGTTGTGAAAATAGAACGAAAAAACTCGTAAGTCCCAAATTCAGATCTATTTAAGGACAAAAACCTCGTATCTTCGTTCTTTTCAAGTCTAAAAAACACACAAAGTTGAAATGCAGGACTCAACTCGCAATGTCTTGAACAACATATTCATCATAGTTCATCAATTGCAGGACTAAACTCGCAATGTCTTGAACAACATATTCATCATAGTTAATCAATTGTGGTCAACTCGGTTAATTTTTAAAACTTTTTTGTTCTTCTCAAAACTACCGTAATTGAGATACGAGGTTTTTGAATTTCACTGACGATTTGCATGTTAAAGAATGAACCTACGTCATCTTTCATGCCGAGCTGTATGGCCCGTCGAGTTCGTTTCCCTCCAGATGGAGAATGATCGGGGTCCCACTGCAGGCGGACCCTGCACTCCTTCAGCCCTTTGCTCTTCTGCAGCTGAACAGAAACATAAATCAATACAGTGGAACCTCCCTAATACAGTGGAACCTCCCTTATAAGACCTTCAAAAAAAGCGCATTGAGTTGCTTAGCAAGATTATGCGCTATATAACTATAAGCATTAATTATTATTAAAAATCATCCCAAATGAGGTCTTCTAAGGGAGGTAATTTTTATACTTACAAAGAAGGGCAATGTCCCAGAGAAGTAGGTCTTATATGGGAGGTAGTCTTATAAGGGAGAATACTACACTGTATGACCTTGAAAAAATAGCCAAAATGATGTCTTATATGGAAGGTAATTTTAATACTTACAAAGAAGGGCAATGTCTTGGAGAAGTAGGTCTTATATGGGAGGGAGGTCTTATAAGGGAGGTTACTACACTATGACCTTGAAGAAATAGGTCTTATAAGGGAGGGGTCTACAGTGTAACCTCCCATTATAAAACTCCCATATAAGGCCTACTCTGAGACATTGCCCTTTGTAAGCATTAAAATGACCTCCCTTATAAGACCTCATTTTGGATTTTTGAAGGTCTTATAAGGGAGGTTCCACTGTAGTCCCACAGTACGGATGTGAAGGTCGAAAAACAAATTGGTGAAATGTTTTTTGGGTCACATCTTAGAGGAAGTCTTGGAAGGTCTTAATAGGGAGGTTGCATTATGATAATGTCAATGATCATTAAGATTGTCGTTTTTTCCTATGGTCAAAATACATGTTGCTATTTCCCGCTCTTTCCTCATGTCGACACAGTGATACACTAGTAATAATGTGACTTGCATATCAATGTGCTACATAAGCTCTGAAAATAGACAAAACACATGGCAGAATACTTGGCAGTGAATGTCTTCAATGTGGGAGTGTAGAGTGATGTGTTGGCTAAATACTAAATATATTCGCCCGTGGTACTAGAAGCGTTAATATACCTGGAAGTCAGTCGAACATGACATACAATTTTGGTTCGCCCGTGGTACTAGAAGTGTTAATATACCTGGAAGTCAGTCGAACATGACATACAATTTTGGTTCGCCCGTGGTACTAGAAGTGTTAATATACCTGGAAGTCGGTCGAACATGACATACAATTTTGGTTCGCCCGTGGTACTAGAAGTGTTAATATACCTGGAAGTCGGTCAAACATGACATACAATTTTGGTTCGCCCGTGGTACTAGAAGCGTTAATATACCTGGAAGCCAGTCGAACATGACATACAATTTTGGTTCGCCCGTGGTACTAGAAGCGTTAATATACCTGGAAGCCAGTCGAACATGACATACAATTTTGGTTCGCCCGTGGTACTAGAAGCGTTAATATACCTGGAAGTCGGTCGAACATGACATACAATTTTGGTTCGCCCGTGGTACTAGAAGCGTTAATATACCTGGAAGTCGGTCGAACATGACATACAATTTTGGTTCGCCTGTGGTACTAGAAGCGTTAATATACCTGGAAGCCAGTCGAACATGACATACAATTTTGGTTCGCCCGTGGTACTAGAAGTGTTAATATACCTGGAAGTCGGTCGAACATGACATACAATTTTGGTTCGCCTGTGGTACTAGAAGCGTTAATATACCTGGAAGTCGGTCGAACATGACATACAATTTTGGTTCGCCCGTGGTACTAGAAGCGTTAATATACCTGGAAGCCAGTCGAACATGACATACAATTTTGGTTCGCCCGTGGTACTAGAAGCGTTAATATACCTGGAAGTCAGTCGAACATGACATACAATTTTGGTTCGCCCGTGGTACTAGAAGCGTTAATATACCTGGAAGCCAGTCGAACATGACATACAATTTTGGTTCGCCTGTGGTACTAGAAGCGTTAATATACCTGGAAGTCAGTCGAACATGACATACAATTTTGGTTCGCCCGTGGTACTAGAAGCGTTAATATACCTGGAAGTCAGTCGAACATGACATACAATTTGGGTTCGCCCGTGGTACTAGAAGCGTTAATATACCTGGAAGTCGGTCGAACATGACATACAATTTTGGTTCGCCCGTGGTACTAGAAGCGTTAATATACCTGGAAGCCAGTCGAACATGACATACAATTTTGGTTCGCCCGTGGTACTAGAAGCGTTAATATACCTGGAAGCCAGTCGAACATGACATACAATTTTGGTTCGCCCGTGGTACTAGAAGCGTTAATATACCTGGAAGCCAGTCGAACATGACATACAATTTTGGTTCGCCCGTGGTACTAGAAGCGTTAATATACCTGGAAGTCGGTCGAACATGACATACAATTTTGGTTCGCCCGTGGTACTAGAAGCGTTAATATACCTGGAAGTCGGTCGAACATGACATACAATTTTGGTTCGCCCGTGGTACTAGAAGCGTTAATATACCTGGAAGTCGGTCGAACATGACATACAATTTTGGTTCGCCCGTGGTACTAGAAGCGTTAATATACCTGGAAGCCAGTCGAACATGACATACAATTTTGGTTCGCCCGTGGTACTAGAAGCGTTAATATACCTGGAAGCCGGTCGAACATGACATACAATTTTGGTTCGCCCGTGGTACTAGAAGCGTTAATATACCTGGAAGTCGGTCGAACATGACATACAATTTTGGTTCGCCCGTGGTACTAGAAGCGTTAATATACCTGGAAGTCAGTCGAACATGACATACAATTTGGGTTCGCCCGTGGTACTAGAAGCGTTAATATACCTGGAAGTCAGTCGAACATGACATACAATTTGGGTTCGCCCGTGGTACTAGAAGCGTTAATATACCTGGAAGCCAGTCGAACATGACATACAATTTTGGTTCGCCTGTGGTACTAGAAGCGTTAATATACCTGGAAGTCTGTCGAACATGACATACAATTTTGGTTCGCCCGTGGTACTAGAAGCGTTAATATACCTGGAAGTCGGTCGAACATGACATACAATTTTGGTTCGCCTGTGGTACTAGAAGCGTTAATATACCTGGAAGTCAGTCGAACATGACATACAATTTGGGTTCGCCCGTGGTACTAGAAGCGTTAATATACCTGGAAGTCTGTCGAACATGACATACAATTTTGGTTCGCCCGTGGTACTAGAAGCGTTAATATACCTGGAAGTCGGTCGAACATGACATACAATTTTGGTTCGCCCGTGGTACTAGAAGCGTTAATATACCTGGAAGCCAGTCGAACATGACATACAATTTGGGTTCGCCCGTGGTACTAGAAGCGTTAATATACCTGGAAGTCAGTCGAACATGACATACAATTTTGGTTCGCCCGTGGTACTAGAAGCGTTAATATACCTGGAAGTCAGTCGAACATGACATACAATTTTGGTTCGCCCGTGGTACTAGAAGCGTTAATATACCTGGAAGTCGGTCGAACATGACATACAATTTTGGTTCGCCCGTGGTACTAGAAGCGTTAATATACCTGGAAGTCGGTCGAACATGACATACAATTTTGGTTCGCCCGTGGTACTAGAAGCGTTAATATACCTGGAAGTCTGTCGAACATGACATACAATTTTGGTTCGCCCGTGGTACTAGAAGCGTTAATATACCTGGAAGTCAGTCGAACATGACATACAATTTTGGTTCGCCCGTGGTACTAGAAGCGTTAATATACCTGGAAGTCGGTCGAACATGACATACAATTTTGGTTCGCCCGTGGTACTAGAAGCGTTAATATACCTGGAAGTCAGTCGAACATGACATACAATTTTGGTTCGCCCTGTGGTACTAGAAGCGTTAATATACCTGGAAGCCGGTCGAACATGACATACAATTTTGGTTCGCCTGTGGTACTAGAAGCGTTAATATACCTGGAAGTCGGTCGAACATGACATACAATTTTGGTTCGCCCGTGGTACTAGAAGCGTTAATATACCTGGAAGTCAGTCGAACATGACATATGATTTGGGTTCAATACCTACCTCTACGGTCAAAGCTTCAGCCAAGATCTGGTTAAATCCGTCCATGGAGATTCGAACTGCCAGCACCCTCTCCTGGTTTCTCTTTGTGGCCCACCCACAGCGGTACATCATCCACAGGAAGTTGGTCTTGATCCACGACATGCGACTGAAGCTGAAACCTCCGCCACCAAACCTGTGCAGAAATAGAAAAATGCAATGAAGGCCAAACCTGTGCAGAAATTAAAAAAATGCATTGAAGGCCAATCCTGTGCAGAAAGACAACAATGCAATGAAGGCCAAACCTGTGCAGAAATAGAAAAATGCATTGAAGGCCAATCCTATGCAGAAAGACAACAATGCAATGAAGGCCAAACCTGTGCAGAAATAGAAAAATGCATTGAAGGCCAATCCTGTGCAGAAAGACAACAATGCAATGAAGGTCAAACCTGTACAGAAATAGAAAAATGCAATGAAGGCCAAACCTGTGCAAAAATAGAAAAATGCAATTAAGGACAAACCTCTGCAAAAATAGAAAAATGCAATTAAGGATAAACCTTTGCAAAAATAGAAAGGACAAACCTGCAAAAACTGAACAGAAAAATGCAATTAAGGACAAACCTCTGCAAAAATATCAAAAGAAAAATGCAATGGGGCTTCATACTACCTGCCGAAACGAAAGGGTGATAACTTTAGGCCTGTACTGCCTATGCCGCCTCCTAGTCATGAGTCAGGAGCAGATAATTTTCTGTTGCTATAAACTACTACTTCATGGCAGGCAAGGACGATAGTTTTATGTAGATGGTGCACACGGATCTCAATCTGGGAAAAAAAGTATTGCGCCTTATAGTAACAAGAATACGGTAACAAGAAACAAATACTACTCAAAATATATGTTACAAACAATACTCAGATACAATAACAACAACATAAAGCTGGCAACCATCACATCCATTCTAACTTAACTTTTTTTAAAGTAAAGTTTCCAACACAAAAATAAAAACACAAGAAAATGACATCACCTCCATTCTAACTTAACTTAAAAAACAATAAGGTTTCCAACATAAAAATAAAAACACCAACACAATGTAGTGTAACTCACAAACAAAAAAATCTGCACCAGTGCATGTGCTTATGTTTATGAAACACAGCGCCATGTAAATATGTGTGCGCACAAAAACACGCACCTCTGATCTTTGACAGCGGCCTCGGCAATGGCGGGACAAAACGCCTGGTACACCACGATGCTGTCAACATCGTACGCCGCCAGGATGTGTCTGCCTGCTTGCGGCCACAAGTCTTTCTGCTGCTTTCTGTACAACTCCACTCCTTGGGGCCACGCTTTACGCACCAATTCTTTCGTTTCGTCAAACCCTTCTTTTTCCCATCCCGAGTCGTCGTATTTGTATTCAGCGTAGGATGCAATATGTTCTTCTTCTTCTTCTGTTGTTTGCTTTTTTGTGGGGGAAGGTGATATTGTCGTGGTGGGGTGTTGTGGGTCGTTGTCAAAGTAGTCATTGGATGCTGGGGCGGCGGTTGCCATTTTTATATTGTTTTAACTGTAAGGAAAAAAACCACATACATAATTACAATAGAAAGGCTTCTTTTCATGTATTTATTTTGTTCTTTCTGTGTCACAGTAAATAGTGGCAACTAAAACGGGTGACGAAAAAAATATCAGAAAATGTACTTTCGTCTTTTTTCATCTTATTTCTTTTTTACTTGTGAATAGATGTGTAATCTATTACATTTTACAAATAAGCTGCAACTGTCAACTTCATTATGTTCCTGACAGGAAAACGAGAGGGCTCTCTTTAGATTCGCAAAGTACCAACTTTTTTTTTTAACATCTAAAAAAAAAGAAAACCCTTTCACACACTCCGTCAGTTTTGGTTTATACCGACGTACCACGATGCACGCACGCGCACGTTTATTATAGTTCTAAGGGAGATAATTGCATAACAAGAAGAAATTAAAACAGCATGTTTGAGAACATTAATTATCTCCTCTTACTGCGTACATTTATCTTCGAAAATTAATGAATGGTCACACACTTACCCAGTTTCCATTTAAATGGATTCTGATTTATTTTTAATTGCTTTAGGAAGAATATCAAACTATCCGTTTCGTTGCAAACCCCACCTAAATCCACTTCTTGAGAGGAAACACACTAGTTCTCCCCAAAGATATTCTACAGTCTTTGTTATCCCCCTTTAGTAAGCTTGCGTTGTCTCCAAAACCAAATAAACAAAGCAAATCACATTTATATCCAAAATGGCTCACCTTTCTACACTTAAAACTGCACACTTTTGATTGTTATGGGCACGAACGGCGTTGCAGGTCTGGTTCAGTGGTTGCATGCATCCATTACTTTTTATAAGACGACGTCGCAAGCGGTGCTACTAGGCCTAATTTGTATAGGCCTAGTTGCTAGCTGCTTGTGCAATGCCATGAGGCTAAATTTAGAACTCGCGGTCCCATGTTACGATCTCTCTCTCTGATCTGGAGATCGTAGACGCCACTTCTGACGATAGACGCGCATTATTATAATTAAAAGAAAAAGATAGAAAGGAGAAAGACCAAGCCTACTGCTTAGCCTGGGTTAAGACCATAAACCCCCCAGTTCAGCCGGAAAGGCCCAGGCCCCACTTCCAGAAGCAAGCAAAAACAAGCGCGGATTCGCAATCGCGTTGTGGCGTGCGACAATTTTGGACAGAAGGAAGGCAAAAACTTGGGGCTTAACGTCCTCTCGAAATTTTGGACAGACAGACCGACAAAGTGGAGATATAGGTTTGTGGCTAAGTGTGCCACAAACAAACAAAAAACCTACTGGTCAGTGGATGCAGGCTCAGATGGTGGTCAGCGCTGATGTGAATGCGCTCACGGAGCCTGCGGTGACAGTAGCCTGTCTTTCCAAGATGGTTGGTTTATTAATTAACGTAAAAAATCTGTTATGCACACGCTTGATTCGGATTGGGTTTGGAAAAGCAAGGGTTGAGAACCAAAAAATCGGCCTTTTGACGTAACGGAGAAAAAAGTGTGTGTGTGTGTGTGTGTGACGGGCACCCAGTTGTTTTCACGTGGATGCAAACGTAAAACACACAAGTGTATGCCTAAATAAGTTACATGTAGTCTTGGATGCAAATCAGACACCATACAATACAGATTGTGAATGAAATTTGGAATTTTACGTCCTCTCGACCTACAATACAGATTGTACCAATGATGGGACGTTTTATAGGCCGCGAGGCCTAAGTCATGATGCCTGTCCATATCGCTACTACTATACTAGGGCCAACTACTAGTTGTTTTACTACTACTACTAGATACCACGTACCATCAGGGAGTGGAACATCCTACCTTCACCAGCAGTTGAGGCCAGAACTCCAGAGAGCTTCGCGACTAGAGTCTGGGAGCACCTGACTGGAAAAAACCTCCTGCTGCAGCCGCCACGTCTGATGGCCCCACTCTGGGGACGTCAGACTAACAAGCACCAGCAGACCCCCCTCTCCCCCCCCCCCCTTTGGTCCCCCATCTTCCCCCACCCCCTCCTCCCCTCTTCCAACAAGGCAACAACCCAACGGATGAACAGTTTCCTAGTTTTCGTATGATCTGTGCTCTCTCTGTTGTTTTATTTCTTCTCAGGGCCTTTCTTCCAGGCAAAAGTGGTCTCGAACCTCCCAGGTTTTTCCGTGGCAAAATAATCAAAGTGTTGATTGTGGCCACGCACAGCCAAGAAGAAGAAGAAGCTACCTACTACAAAATACACGGGCTTTTATAAGATATCTTATGCATGTGTGGTGGTACCATCTCTAGGATGCTACGCAAGGTCTGTATTTTTTCTAAAAATCACGGGAATGTGCTACTGGTTTAGCACTGCATCCGGGCATTGACTCCAGTAATTGTTCCCACCATCTTTGTATTTATAAATGTCCCACATGGTGAAACAAAGAGTGCATAGTAAATACACTCTTTGGTTGAAAGGCCGAAGACCGAAAACCATTATTTTCACCTTTAAAGGGGCGTAACAAGAAATAGATAACCAGAGTAGCGTCTCCTCTAATTGTTTTTAAAATTTAATTTTCTTGTATATTTTAAATCATTAGAACCTTATTGTGCAAATGTTTTTAGTCTGTAAATGTGTACCTAAAGGTTTAAAGCAACTGCAATTGTTATAAGGCTATTTATGTCTGGTGAGTTATATTTTTTATATGTTAATATCAAATTGTTTATTGTTTCCAAGAAGATAATATATTTGTGTTAGAGTGGGGTTTCAAGTCAATAAGTTAAGGAAAGACTAAGCTGTACCTAAATAGAATTTGTTTATGAATCTGTGAAATCCTGCGTGCGACTGCGCAGGAATAATATAAGTATAGTTACTGTAATGACAACGTCTAACATAGGCTATAAAATACAAATATTTACATCAATGTGTAAATATAAGTAATATACTTATATTGTGTAGTTCTTGTCAAAGTATATCTTAAGTATAAAATAAAAAGTATAGCAGTTACGCCCTGCGGGAGTTCTTCCCTGGCGGAGGTTTGCACCGGAGTTTTAAAATGTCCCCCAGTACCTTCTTTTGGTTTACGCTGACGCTTCATAGAATACCTTTTACAACTGTTCCTGCTCTTTCGTTATCCGTTTTTACTCACGCGAGATGATACCCAACACGACCGTGCCGTGTCGAATTGTGTTCTAGGTGTGCGACACTTGCGCTTTCCAGACAGAACCAAAACCCAATATGTAAGGCATGCGAGGGGGAATTTTGCCATCGCCTGACTGAATCAAACTTATTTTGGATGATCTACTTCAGTGTTGTTGGTAGTTCTCTATCTGCGCGATTATAAAAAAGATGTCGTTTATAGCCTATTTATACGTTGTCATTACAGTAACTATACTTATATTATTCCTGCTCAGTCGCACGCAGGATTTCACAGATTCGATAACACATTCTATTTAGGTATCAGCTTAGTCTTTCCTTAACTTATTGACTTGAACCCGACTCTAACACAAGTATTTATCTTCTTGGAACACTAAACTAATTTGATATTAACATTATAAAAAATATAACTCACCAGACATAAATAGCTTATAACAATTGCAGTTGCTTTAAACCTTTAGGTACACATTTACAGACTAAAAACATTTGCACAATAAGGTCTAATTAAAAGATTTAATATACAAGAAAATTACATTTTAAAACACATTAGAGGAGACGCTACTCTTGTTATCTAGTTTCTTGTTACGCCCCTTAAAGGTGAAACTAATGTTTTCGGTCTTCGGCCTTTCAACCAAGAGAGTGTATTTTACTATGCACTCTTTTGTTTCAACCATGTGGGTCATTATAAATACAAAGAATGGTGGGCACAATACTGGAGGCAATGCCCCGGATGCAGTGCTAACCAGTAAATCCCGATTTTTCTAATAATACAGACGTGTAGCAATCGGCTAGGTAACCACCACAATATATAGTCTGATAAAAGCCCGTGCCTTTTGTCTAGGTATCTTCTTCTTCTCTTGACCTGTAAGTGGCCACAATCCAACACTTTGATTATTATGCCACGGAATCCTGGGAGGTTCGAGATCACTTTTCCGGAGAAGGCTGAGAAAAATAAAACAACAGAGAGAGCACAGATCTACAAAACTATGAAACTGTTCTCCGTTGGGTTGTTGCCTTGTTTGGAAGAGGGGAGGAGGGGGTGGGGAAGATGGGGGACCAAAGGGGGGTAGGGGAGAGGGGGGTGCTGCTGGTGCTTGTTAGTCTTGACGTCCCCAGAGTGGGGCATCAGACGTGGCGGCTGCAGCAGAGGTTTTTCCAGTCAGGTGCTCCCCCAGACTCTAGTCGGCGAAGCTCTCTGGAGTTCTGGCCTCAACTGCTGGTGAAGGTAGTGTTCCACTCCCTGATGGTACGTGGTATTATATTCGTAGTAAACAACTAGTAGTTGGCCCTAATAGTAGTAGCGATATGTACAGGCATCATGACTTAGGCTCGCGGCCTATAAAACGTCCCATCATTGGTTACATCTGTATTGTAGGTCGAGAGGACGTAAATTCCAATTTCATTCACAATCTGTATGTATGGTGTCTGATTTGGCATCCAAGACTACATGGACTTATTTAGGCATACACTTGTGTGTTTTACGTTGCATCCACGTGAAAAACTTGGGTGTCCCGTCACACACACACACACACACACTTGTTTCTCCGTTACGTCAAAAGTCAGATTTTTTTGGTTCTCAACCCTTGCTTTTCCAACCCATCCGAATCAAGCGTGTGCATAAACAGATTTTTTACGTAATTACTAACCAACCATCTTGGAAAGACGCTACTGTGCACCGGCATCTCCGTTGAGCGCATTCACATCAGCGCTGACCACCATCTGAGCCCTGCATCCACGACCAGTAGTTTTTTGTTTGTTGTGGCACAATTAGCCACAAACCTATAACTCACTTTGTCGGTCTGTCTGTCGCACAATTTCGAGAGGACTTAACCCCAAGTTTTCCTTCCTTCTGTCCAAAATTGTCGCACCCACAAACGATTGCAATCCGCGCTTGTGGATTTGGCTTGCTTCTGGAATGGGGCTGGGCCTTTCCCGGCTGAACTGGGGGGTTTATGGTTCCTTAACCCAGGCTAAGCAGTAGGCTTGGGTCTTTTCTCCTTTCTATCTTTTCTTTATTATAATAATGCGCGTCTATCGTCAGAAGTGGCGTCTACGATCTCCAGATCAGAGAGAGAGATCGTACATGGGCACCGCGAGTCTAAATTTAGCTCATGCATTGCACAAGCAGCTAGCACTAGGCCTATACAAATTAGGCCTAGTAGCACCGCTTGCGACGTCGTCTTATAAAAAGTAATGGATTGCATGCAACACTGAACCAGACCTGCACGCCGTTCGTGCCCCATAACAATGCAAAAGTGTGCAGTTTTAAGTGTAGCACGGTGAGCCATTTTGATATAAATGTGGATTTGCTTTGTTTTATTTGGTTTGGAGACACCGCCAGCTTACTAAGGGGGATTAACAAAGAACTGTAGAATATCTTTGGGGTAGAACGATGTGTTTTCCTCTCAAAGTGGATTTAGGTGGTTTTGCAACGAAACGGATAGTTTGATATCCTTCCTAAAGCATTAAAAAATAAATCAGAATCCATTTAAATGAACTGGGTAAGTGTGTGACCTTCATTAATTTTCGAAGATAAATTACGCAGTAAGAGGAGAATAATTAATGTTCCTCAAACCTGCTGTTTTAATTTCTTCTTGTTATGCATTATTCCCTTAGAACTATAATAAACGGCGCGTGCGTGCATCGTGGTACGTCGGTTAAACCAAAACTGACGGAGTGTTGTGAAAGGGTTTTCTTTTTTTTTTAGATTGTTAAAAAAAGTTTGGACTTTGCGAATCTAAAGAGGCCCTCTTCGTTTTCCTGTCAGGAACAAAATGAAGTTGACAGTTGCAGCTTATTTTTTAAATGTACTAGATTACAATCTATTCACAAGTAAAAGAAATAGATGAAAAAGACGAAAGGTACATTTTCTGTATTTTTGTTCGGAGGTCACCCGTTTTAGTTGCCACTATTTTTACTGTGCACATAAAGAAACAAATAAATACATGAAAGAACCTTTGCTATTGTATTGATGTATGTGGTTTTTTCCTTACAGTTAAAACAATATAAATGGCAACCGCCGCCCCAGCATCCAATGATACTTTGACAACAGACCCACAACACCCCACCACGACAATATCACCTTCCCCCACACAAAAGCAACAACAGAAGAAGAGAAGAACATCGTGCATCTGCGCTGAATACAAAATTCGACACGCGGGATGGGCAAAGAAGGGTTTTGACGAAACGAAAGAAACTTGTTGCGTAAAGCGGTCCCCAAGGCGTGGAGTTTGTACAGAAAAGCAGCAGAAGGACTTGTGGCCGCAGCAGGCAGACACATCCTGGCGCGTCCGATGTTGACAGCATCGTGGTGTACCAGGCGTTTTGTCCCGCCTTGCCAGGCCGCTGTCAAAGACAGGGTGCGGTTTTGTGCGCACACATTATTTACATGGCCTCTGTGTTTCATAAACATAAGCCCATGCACTGGTGCAGATTTTTTTGTTTGTGAGTGTACACTACATTGTCGTTGGGTGTTTTTTTATTTATGTTGGAAACCTTATTGTTTTTTAAGTTAAGTTAAGAATGGAGGTGATGTCATTTTCTGTGTTTTTTATTTTTGTGTTGGAAATTTACTTTTAAAAGTTAAGTTTGAATGGATGTGATGGTTGCCATCTTTTATGTTTGTGTTATGTGTATCCTGAGTATTGTTTTGTAACATATATTTTGAGTATTATTTGTTTCTTGTTACCGGTATCTTTGTTACTATAGGCGCAATACTTTTTTTCCCAGATTGGAATTCCGGTGCACCATCTACATAAACTATCGTCCTTGCCTGCCATGAAGTAGTAGTTTAAGCAACAGAAATTATCTGCTCCTGACTCATGACTAGGAGGCGGCATAGGCAGTAACAGGCCTAAAGTTATCACCCTTTCGGTTCGGCAGGTAGTATGAAGCCCCATTGCATTTTCCTTTTGATTTTTTGCAGAGGTTTGTCCCTTAATTGCATTTTCTGTTCATGTTTTTGCAGTTTTGTCCTTTCTATTTTGCAAAGGTTTATCCTTAATTGCATTTTTCTATTTTTTGCAGAGGTTTGTCCTTAATTGCATTTTTCTATTTTTGCACAGGTTTGGCCTTCATTGCATTTTTCTATTTCTGTACAGGTTTGACCTTCATTGCATTGTTGTCTTTCTGCACAGGATTGGCCTTCAATGCATTTTTCTATTTCTGCACAGGTTTGGCCTTCATTGCATTGTTGTCTTTCTGCATAGGATTGGCCTTCAATGCATTTTTCTATTTCTGCACAGGTTTGGCCTTCATTGCATTGTTGTCTTTCTGCACAGGATTGGCCTTCAATGCATTTTTTTAATTTCTGCACAGGTTTGGCCTTCATTGCATTTTTCTATTTCTGCACAGGTTTGGTGGCGGAGGTTTCAGCTTCAGTCGCATGTCGTGGATCAAGACCAACTTCCTGTGGATGATGTACCGCTGTGGGTGGGCCACAAAGAGAAACCAGGAGAGGGTGCTGGCAGTTCGAATCTCCATGGACGGATTTAACCAGATCTTGGCTGAAGCTTTGACCGTAGAGGTAGGTATTGAACCCAAATCATATGTCATGTTCGACTGACTTCCAGGTATATTAACACTTCTAGTACCACGGGCGAACCAAAATTGTATGTCATGTTCGACAGACTTCCAGGTATATTAACGCTTCTAGTACCACAGGCGAACCAAAATTGTATGTCATGTTCGACAGACTTCCAGGTATATTAACGCTTCTAGTACCACAGGCGAACCAAAATTGTATGTCATGTTCGACAGACTTCCAGGTATATTAACGCTTCTAGTACCACAGGCGAACCAAAATTGTATGTCATGTTCGACAGACTTCCAGGTATATTAACGCTTCTAGTACCACAGGCGAACCAAAATTGTATGTCATGTTCGACAGACTTCCAGGTATATTAACGCTTCTAGTACCACGGGCGAACCAAAATTGTATGTCATGTTCGACTGACTTCCAGGTATATTAACACTTCTAGTACCACGGGCGAACCAAAATTGTATGTCATGTTCGACAGACTTCCAGGTATATTAACGCTTCTAGTACCACGGGCGAACCAAAATTGTATGTCATGTTCGACTGGCTTCCAGGTATATTAACGCTTCTAGTACCACGGGCGAACCCAAATTGTATGTCATGTTCGACCGACTTCCAGGTATATTAACGCTTCTAGTACCACGGGCGAACCAAAATTGTATGTCATGTTCGACTGACTTCCAGGTATATTAACGCTTCTAGTACCACGGGCGAACCAAAATTGTATGTCATGTTCGACCGACATCCAGGTATATTAACGCTTCTAGTACCACAGGCGAACCAAAATTGTATGTCATGTTCGACCGACTTCCAGGTATATTAACGCTTCTAGTACCACGGGCGAACCAAAATTGTATGTCATGTTCGACCGACTTCCAGGTATATTAACACTTCTAGTACCACGGGCGAACCAAAATTGTATGTCATGTTCGACAGGCTTCCAGGTATATTAACGCTTCTAGTACCACGGGCGAACCAAAATTGTATGTCATGTTCGACTGACTTCCAGGTATATTAACGCTTCTAGTACCACAGGCGAACCAAAATTGTATGTCATGTTCGACTGGCTTCCAGGTATATTAACGCTTCTAGTACCACGGGCGAACCCAAATTGTATGTCATGTTCGACAGACTTCCAGGTATATTAACGCTTCTAGTAACACAGGCGAACCCAAATTGTATGTCATGTTCGACTGGCTTCCAGGTATATTAACGCTTCTAGTACCACGGGCGAACCAAAATTGTATGTCATGTTCGACTTTTGACACCTTTTCTCTTTTCCAGGTATATTAACGCTTCTAGTACCACGGGCGAACCAAAATTGTATGTCATGTTCGACTGACTTCCAGGTATATTAACGCTTCTAGTACCACAGGCGAACCAAAATTGTATGTCATGTTCGACAGACTTCCAGGTATATTAACGCTTCTAGTACCACGGGCGAACCAAAATTGTATGTCATGTTCGACCGACTTCCAGGTATATTAACGCTTCTAGTACCACGGGCGAACCAAAATTGTATGTCATGTTCGACCGACTTCCAGGTATATTAACGCTTCTAGTACCACAGGCGAACCAAAATTGTATGTCATGTTCGACAGACTTCCAGGTATATTAACGCTTCTAGTACCACAGGCGAACCAAAATTGTATGTCATGTTCGACAGACTTCCAGGTATATTAACGCTTCTAGTACCACAGGCGAACCAAAATTGTATGTCATGTTCGACCGGCTTCCAGGTATATTAACGCTTCTAGTACCACGGGCGAACCAAAATTGTATGTCATGTTCGACAGACTTCCAGGTATATTAACGCTTCTAGTACCACAGGCGAACCAAAATTGTATGTCATGTTCGACTGGCTTCCAGGTATATTAACGCTTCTAGTACCACAGGCGAACCAAAATTGTATGTCATGTTCGACTGACTTCCAGGTATATTAACGCTTCTAGTACCACAGGCGAACCAAAATTGTATGTCATGTTCGACAGACTTCCAGGTATATTAACGCTTCTAGTACCACAGGCGAACCAAAATTGTATGTCATGTTCGACAGACTTCCAGGTATATTAACGCTTCTAGTACCACAGGCGAACCAAAATTGTATGTCATGTTCGACAGACTTCCAGGTATATTAACGCTTCTAGTACCACAGGCGAACCAAAATTGTATGTCATGTTCGACCGACTTCCAGGTATATTAACACTTCTAGTACCACAGGCGAACCAAAATTGTATGTCATGTTCGACAGACTTCCAGGTATATTAACGCTTCTAGTACCACAGGCGAACCAAAATTGTATGTCATGTTCGACAGACTTCCAGGTATATTAACGCTTCTAGTACCACAGGCGAACCAAAATTGTATGTCATGTTCGACAGACTTCCAGGTATATTAACGCTTCTAGTACCACAGGCGAACCAAAATTGTATGTCATGTTCGACAGACTTCCAGGTATATTAACGCTTCTAGTACCACAGGCGAACCAAAATTGTATGTCATGTTCGACTGGCTTCCAGGTATATTAACGCTTCTAGTACCACAGGCGAACCAAAATTGTATGTCATGTTCGACTGACTTCCAGGTATATTAACGCTTCTAGTACCACAGGCGAACCAAAATTGTATGTCATGTTCGACCGACTTCCAGGTATATTAACACTTCTAGTACCACGGGCGAACCAAAATTGTATGTCAAAAAAAAAACCAAAATTGTATGTCATGTTCGCCTACTATCCAGGTATATTAACGCTTCTAGTACCACGGGCGAACCAAAATTGTATGTCATGTTCGACAGACTTCCAGGTATATTAACGCTTCTAGTACCACAGGCGAACCAAAATTGTATGTCATGTTCGACTGACATCCAGGTATATTAACGCTTCTAGTACCACGGGCGAATATATTTAGTATTTAGCCAACACATCACTCTTAATTACCACTAATTTGCAAAGACATTCACTGCCAAGTATTCTGCCATGTGTTTTGTCTATTTTCAGAGCTTATGTAGCACATTGATATGCAAGTCACATTATTACTAGTGTATCACTGTGTCGACATGAGGAAAGAGCGGGAAATAGCAACATGTATTTTGACCATAGGAAAAAACGACAATCTTAATGATCATTGACATTATCATAATGCAACCTCCCTATTAAGACCTTCCAAGACTTCCTCTAAGATGTGACCCAAAAAACATTTCACCAATTTGTTTTTCGACCTTCACATCCGTACTGTGGGACTACAGTGGAACCTCCCCTATATAAGACCTTCAAAAAATCCAAATGAGGTCTTATAAGGGAGGTCATTTTTAATGTCTTACAAAAAAGGGCAATGTCTCAGCGTCGGCCTTATATATGGGACAGTTGTACAATGGGCGGTTACACTGTAGACCCCTCCCTTAGAAGACCTATTTCTTCAAGGTCATAGTGTAGTAACCTCTTTTATAAGACCTCCCTCCCATAAGACTAGACCTACTTCTACAAGACATTGCCCTTCTTTGTAAGTATTAAAATTACCCTTCCATATAAGACATCAATTTGGCTATTTTTTCAAGGTCATACAGTGTAGTATTCTCCCTTATAAGACTACCTCCCATATAAGACCACCTTCTCTGTGACACTGCCCTTCTTAGTAAGTATCAAAATTAACTCCCTTATAAGAACTCATTTTGGATGATGTTTAATATTAATAATAATTAGTAGTGCTTATATAGAGCATAATAAATCTTGCTAAGCAACTCAATGCGCTTTTTTTGAAGGTATTATAGGGAGGTGGTTCCACTGTATTAGGGAGGTTCCACTGTATTGATTTATGTTTCTGTTCAGCTGCAGAAGAGCAAAGGGCTGAAGGAGTGCAGGGTCCGCCTGCAGTGGGACCCCGATCATTCTCCATCTGGAGGGAAACGAACTCGACGGGCCATACAGCTCGGCATGAAGATGACGTAGGTTCATTCGTTAACATGCAAATCGTCAGTGAAATTCAAAAAACCTCGTATCTCAATTTTGGTAGTTTTTGAGAAAAATGAAAATAAACTGTTTTACAAATTAACCGTGTTGACCACAAATTGATTAGCTATGATGAATATGGTGTTCATGACATTGCGAGTTTAGTCCTGCAATTGATGAAAACTATGATGAATATGTTGTTCCAGACATTGCGAGTTTACTCCTGCATTTCAACTTAAAATTACTTTTTAAGACTTGAAAAGAACAAAGATACGAGTTTTTTGTCCATTAACTAGATCTGAATTTGGGACTTACAGGTTTTTCGTCTATTTACACCACCTCAATTACTCCAGATAGAAAGTCGCTAGAGAAACGAGCTTTTGGTGGAAGGTGGCTGGAAAAATAAGAAGAGCTGACTATGTATCTAACTCAAACCCCACAAAAAGCTACATATGAGGTTTCTGAATTTCAGACTAATTCATATTTCCATTATTGTATGTTGCCTTTGTTTTGTTAACATCTGGACTATCAGTTTATTTATCTTTAAGGACACAGCATACATCTTGGACTCAAAGATAACGAAAAGTTTTCTTTGCATATCAAATGTGAATATGTCAATAGTAAAAAAATATATATATAAAAAACGTTTTAACTTATGTTTTGATTTCATTTGAAAATCGAGTCTTGTTTTTTCCCCCCTCCGTATAAAATTATAACTTAAAAGTAGAAAAATATTAACACAAATAAAGTTTAGATTACAAAAAAAAATTAAAACAATCTTTTGGAACCGTATTTTTTGGACTATAAGGCGTATTGCCTAAAATAGTAAGAAAATATAATAACAAAATCTAAAATTTGAGGGGTGCGCCTTATTATAGTCCGAAAAATATGGTAATAAACAAACTACTTATTTTTTGTTTTTAACCCTTTCAGATTCTAGCCAGGTATGCGACAGAGTGGATGGTGAGCATCACAGACGTGACACCCTACGTACGCTACCAGCACAGAGTTTACAAACAGCTGGGAGAGGAGCGAGTGTGTACCCCCCTGGAGCGCGTCTACACCCCCCCTTCCTGCAGCACATGCCAAAGAATTCAACTGGGATGATCACCATTCTAAACGTACAACGGTTACTGGAGAAAACGGCCCCTGACGAAAACGACCCTACTCCGGTTACGAAAAAGGATAGTACTCAAAATACGAAAAAGGCCCTATTCAAAATAACGGAAAAAAAGGCCCTACAACTAAAACGGCCCTTGTCCTACCAAAACGGCCCTACTCAAAATCCAAAAATGGGCCTACAACCACCAAAATGGCTGTTTATTATACCCCAGTACAAGACCATTCAAAAATCCAAAATGAGGTCTTATAAGGGAGTTTTTTTTTATAAGGGGAGTAATTTTAATACTAACGAAAAAGGGCAGTCTCAGAGAACTAGGTCTTATATATATGGGAGGGAGTCTTATAATGGGAGGTCTTATAAGGGGAGGTTCCACTGTATTAAAAATTTACAAAAATAAGATATCGAATAAAAAAAGGGGACAATTTCCAAATTGTTTTTGGCATGCAAAACACTGCTAGTGCATTAGTAATGGGTTTTGCCTAACCACATGTTCCTCCAAAACTGTGCCGCGCATCTGCATTTGACGAGAGGCCACTAATATGGCCCAAAATTCCATTTGACCAAGTAAATCGTCTGTGAAATTCAAAAATCTTGGATCTCAATTTTGATAGTTTTGAGAAAACAAGGGGGAAAAAAAAAGAATTTTAAAAATTAACCACGCTGGCCACAATTAATTAACTGTTATGAATATGTTGTTCAAGACATTGCGCGTTTAGTCCTGCATTTCGTTAAAATTACCTTAAAAAATAAATTGTTTTAGACTTGAAACGAACGAAGATACAAGTTTTTTTTGTTCTTAACTAGATCTGAATTTGGGATTTAACGAGTTTTTCTTCTATTTTCACAAGCTCATTTACCACAGACAGAAAGTCGTTAGAGATACGAGTTTTTGGTGGAAGGTGGCGGGAAAAATTTGAGAGTTGACTATGTATCTAACTAAAAAACAAACAAAATCGACATAACAAGGTTTTTATTTCACCAACGAATATTGTTTGGGTGATTTAACAGTTTAAGACGAGAATGCTCCAAGTTCTGCAAAATTGTCGCTTTTTTTGTGTGAAACAAAATCAGTATATTTAAGAATGGTATTCCTTGGTATCTAAGGGCAATTGTGTGATAGAGAGAAAAGATAGATAGAGAGAGAGGGAGGACAGAGAGGAGAGAGATAGACAATTGACAAAGTTTTAAATCCTTTAGGCCATTAGCCCATCTAGTAAACAGGGTCAAGGTACAAAAATTATAATAACACGAGAGAGAGAGAGGAGAGAGACACAGAAGAGAGAGAGAGGAGAGAATCCTGTTATGTCTATGATCAAATTGTTGAGAATGACCTTTCTTCTCATTCTGTAAAACTAGTGCGCTAAGTTTCATGTGAATATGCATTCATAGTATGGTTGCAAGATGCAATATTTCTTGCTATTTCATTTACCGTTTGGTTTATTTGCTGTTCAAATATCATGTGAACTGTATGCTTCAGCTAGTACCAATGCCTTTTTTTTAATTAAAGAGGTACTAGTTTGATGAATGACCCAATCTGTTGTGTAAATAATAATGTTGATAAAACATTCCGAGTGTACACTTTTTGTAAAATTATAACTGCTATTAAATACTACTTTTCGCTTTTGTATTTTTAGTTGTGTGTGTGAGTATGGCAGGAAGAAGAAATTGTATCTTGCGTGCGCATGTGTGGCTTAAAAAAATCAGGTGAAGCCTGGCCCAGTTTAAATTTAAAAAAACCCTTTCATCTTAAGCCGTTCAGTAGATAATAGTCCTTTAACATTTGGAAACAATTTTTATTTTAACAGAGCGGGCGACAGCGGGAAGAAGAATGAGCGAGATTCAGAATGAGAGAAAGATCAAGTGAAAGATAGATCAGAGAAAAGGCAGAAGGGAATGAGAGAGAGACCAGACAGAGTGATAAGAGAAGAGAGTGAAGATTAAAAGAAGAGTTCGGAGAGGTGCCAGTAAATTTA
>JAGGCT020001279.1:0-25000 GCA_017654935.2 Phymorhynchus buccinoides
CCGCTACAAACACCAGAATAGCAGAACTTGCCCCCTTTGCTGTCTAAACAGTCATGGAAACAATGGACAGACATGATACAGATCACAAACACACAGTCTGTGCAAAAGTTGATGGAGTTGAACTTAACCCTTTCACCGCCAATGTCGCATTTATGCACCATAAAGGTTTAACACCAATGTCACTAAAAGGCATCAAATCAGGGCCTGTTATCCGAATACCCTATTTTCTTCATTTTGGGAGGTAAGGATAGGCCTAATGTTATACATGTCACAGAGGAATTCCCAATATTGCAGATTTAAAAAAAAAGAAATACCCAGACAAGTTTAATGGTATTTTTTGGCTGAAAAATGGCTGGCAGCAAAAGGGTTAAACTTAAAGGGGCACCCTGACCAATGAGTTATTGTAAGAAACACGTCGAGATCACCAGGAAAACACCCTTTACAGAGATTGCAACACTCACTTTGCTCTGGTTTCTTAGAAATCAAACTGTCAAATGGGCGTTTCCTCCTTGGCGGAGGTGTTAAAAATCAAATTATTTAACTGAAAGAGAAGGCATGTGCCATCTCTTTTCTAATGGCCGCCTGAGTTTAGACCAAATCATTTGCATGAAATCTTGACTATACAACTTTACAAGCCTTTTTATTATTATTTTTTTTATAAATTTTATGCAGTTTATCTAGTAAAGGAGTTTTGCTCACAACAAAGGAAATATGATATCTCCTTCTTTTTTTTTTACTGCACTACAAAAAAAAAGAAAAAACCTTCAACAACAATCTGATTGGCCTCCACCCACCCCATCCAAAATGGCTTCTCTCTCCGGCATCTCCGCTAAGGAGGAATCACCGTTTTGACGGTTTGATTTATAGGAAACCAGAGCAAAGTGACTGTTCCGATCCTTGAAAAGGTTTTCTTTCTGGTGATCTCAACGTGTTTCTTGCAAAAACTCATCCGTCGGGGTCCACCTTTAAAACTAGACTAAAGGACTTATTGAGACAGTTCGGGCATTGAGAAGTAACGCTGAGTTCTGCTGACAGTTGGGCAAAGGTGCCCTCTCGCTTGCATTAGGCTGCAACTAGTGTGGATTAATTTGGTGCTTTCTAAAGTATTCATTGAAATAAAAATTTCAAGGAAGTGTTTGATTTTTATTCTTATTTTTATTCTCCAGGGTTGGAGATTAATGACATCCTTTGCCCGTGTTGCATGCCCAAGATCTTGCTGGTGACGGGTGAGTCATATCTCTTGGTCTTGGATAAGATTCTGTGTTCAACAAATGGATAAAAAGACAAGGTCAAGGTCAGGACCGCAATAATTTATGCACGGATGCCTTCCTCTCATAGTGACACACCACCACACAAAATTTGAAGCGATTCTGTCAAGCGGTTCGGGAGATATCCTTGGGACAGACAGAGAAAAACAACAAACAAACAAACAAACAAACATACACAACAGCCGAAGCACCTGAACAACATGGTACAAATGGCTGAAATGCACCAGCGACCGCAAGTAGTTCATAACTGAATTCTCTTCCGACTAAAAGACCTTCAAAAATCATCCAAAATGAGGTCTTATAAGGGAGGGGTCTTATAAGGGAGGTAATTTTAATACTTACTAAGACGGGCAATGTCTCAGAGAAGTAGGTCTTATATGGGAGGGAGTCTTATAATGGGAGGTCTTATAAGGGAGGTTCCACCTAGGCTATAGTGTGAGTCGGCTTTAAGTTAGTAACACTCACTTAGTGAATGCACATGTTTGTTTCAGAGCATGTTGCCAATGACCATGGGTGGAAGCCCAAGACGTCTGTTGCTGCTGCTTGCGGTGGTGATGGTGTGGAGTGCGCACTGGACCCGAGCCTGCCCCGCCCCCTGTGTCTGTGAGGCGGAGGGTCGAGGTCAGCGCGTCATGTGCCGGAATGGACCGCTGGCCAGCATCATGGAAGCTCTGCCGCACAACACGGCTCGACTCATCGTGGACGGTGCCACGTCCCTGCGAAGCTTGAAACAGGCGGATCTGGCCAAAGCTCCACGCTCCATCATCCAGCTGAGCATCACCAACAGCGGGTTACAGGAGGTACGGGACTCCACCTTCGCCGGGACCCTCGCCTCACTGCAGCTGCTGGATCTCAGCCACAACAATCTCCGCTCGCTGGCCCCAGGGGCTTTCTCCGGGCTGAGCAACCTGAGGACGTTGAACCTGTCCGGCAACCAGGTGAGTGACCCGGGGTCGGCCCTGGAGCCGCTGGTCAGCCTGCAGCAGCTGGACCTTGCCCACAACCTGCTGACCGACCTCCAGCCAGCGGCGGTTCGCGCCCTGACCAGCCTGACCTTCCTGCGCCTGGACGGGAACCACCTGCGCAGCCTGAGCGGCGCCAGCTTCCGGGACCTGGCCTTTCTCTCCGAGCTGAGGGTGCGGAGCTGCGGGCTGTTCTTCGTCAGCGACGACTTCTTCTCCTCCATCCTGAGGGTCCACCTGCTGGACCTGGGCGACAACCGCCTCAGCGCCTTCCCCAGCTCCACCAAGTTCACGGAGCTGAAGCGGCTGAAGCACCTGCTCCTGGACAACAACGAGCTGCTGCAGCTGCAGGCCCACCAGTTCGCCGATCTCAGCCTGCTGACGCTGTCCCTGGCCCACAACCGCATCAGTTCCATCCCCGCGGACGCGTTCAGCAGGCTGACTGTGGAGGACCTAAACCTGTCGGAGAACAAGCTGCTGGAGCTGAGAGGGGAGTCCCTGCAGCCCGTGGCCCAGCACTTAGCCGTGCTGAGCGTGGCCAGCAACCCCATCAGAGTCCTGCCGCCCGACGCCTTCGAGGGCCTGCGTCTGCTGGAGACCCTCAACATCTCGGCCTGTTCCCTCAGCGCCCTGCCCGCGGAGACCTTCAGCCAGCTGTACCACTTGAGGAAGCTGGACGCCTCCTGGAACCACGTGCGGAACGTCTCCAAGGACCTGGTGAAGGTGTTCAACCGCCTGGCGATGATCAACCTCTACCACAACGCCTGGCACTGCGACTGCCACATCAAGCCCTTCCGGAACTGGCTCAGGTCGCGCAGCTCCGCCCACAAGCTCTACTGCCTGCCCGGTCAGCGCCACGACGACTGCGCCGCCTTGAGATGCGCCTCGCCGGACATCCTCGCCAACAAACTCGTCTCCAACCTCATCGACTCTGAGCTGGAAAAGTGCAGCGGGGGCGGGGGCAAGGGCGGGCTCCCCGTCCCCATCCAGATCAGCATCGTGCTGGCCTGCCTGCTCTTCTCCCTGGGCATGCTGCTGCTGACCCTGTACCTCTGGCGGCGCGGCCGCACCAAGAAGGAGCTGAAGCGGATCTTCCAGAAGAAGCGCAGGCCCAAGAGCTGCGACGAAGTGGACGAGGAAGAGCGGAAGAGGATCGCTCCGTTCGTGGACTGCGACAACGATTCGCTCAAAGAGTCTCACCGCAGCTTCGTGTTTAGGCACTACTTCGACCAGATGGTCACGGACCCCAAGCTTTTGGAGCCCACGTCCCCTTCCCAGGTGGGGCCGTCAGAGTCGGGCAGGTTCCCTCAGAATGACAGCATGTACTCCTCGGACCCTGCCCTGTACGAGGCCAGTCACAACAGTCACAGCATTGTGGTGGGCATAGAGTCCACAGTGTAGCTTTTGTGGTCCTACCGGTGGTGGTGCAGTGCAAGGCAGTAGAAGAAGAGTCTTCTTCGATCACTCAGACAGTTTCCTGTCAATTATGAGCGTAGATGCGTCATGCTGCCGTTATGCGCTCAACTGAGAAATGGTTAGGCCCAGCAAGTCCGACTTCGGCTGGAGGAAATATTTTTGAAAGTGTTTCGTGAAAAAAGGCAGGAGAATGGACCAGTAAGGCAGAAAGATAGTAGATGACGGCAAGCAAAGGGAAAAGGCAGAGCCAAAGAGAGTGACAGATCAGAGGAAGTTACAAGCACAGAACTTCCAGAAGGTGGGGGAACTATTTATGCAAAAGAGGGGGGGTAGAAGAAGATGTGAACAATTATCCTCAATCCACTTTTTTTTTATGTGGATTGTGCAGACCCTATTTCTCTCTTCTAGTACAGTAAATATCGCTTAAGTCAAAATTGAAGGGACTGAAATTTTATTTTGAGATAGACAACATAGAGATTATTGTACTGGGACCCGAAAATTATTGTGAGTTATCGAGTGGTTTGAGTTATCAGTTTTTTGAGTTATGAGTTATCAGTTCTCCACTATATTTACAATTCTGTCCTGCACAACTGCATCTTGTTTTTAAAGGTGCGTCTGTTCTGGAAAACCCTTGGATGGTATGCGCACACACACACTTTACACACCCAACTGCTTGTGACAAAAAAACACACCTCTGCTTAATTTTTGATAAAATGTCACTCAGTATATAGAGCCTTATAATTTGTGAATACTACAGCCTTATTGGACAGTGCCTTAACAGGAAAAAAAACTACCTTTTATTTGGTATAGCAGCATGATTTTATATGACTTCCTTTTGTCAACAAAAGCGCATTAATACGTGTACTTATTGACACTTCTACTCATTTACTGCTTGCTTGTTTCCATGAGAAATCTTCGCAGTGCAAGGACAATTTGTGCAGTGCTTAAACAACACCAGTTTACTTGCTTTCTTGTTACAAATGATTCTGAATATTGTCTTGACTACCAGAGAAAATTAAAGAAAAAATCATTGTAGAAAACCAGCCCTGAAAAAGACAACTGATAGAGCCAATATGGTCAAAATGGTCTGGGGATGTAACTCTCTTGACTGTGTTAGAGCAAAAACCAGCATGTCTGAGTTATTCCTCTTTATCTGATGACGTCATCAGTGATGTCATCAAGTGAGTACGTAATACGTTATGTGGCAGTCAAGGGGTTAATCCACGACCAATTCATGTGTGAAACTGTGCAGTTGAGATAGGGTTACAGAAAAGAGGTAATACTGTGTTGCTGCTAAATCACTGATCCTTCTTCTTTCGTATACAGTGGAACCTCCCTTATAAGACCTCCCATTATAAGACTCCCTCCCACGTAAGACCTACTCTCGGAGACATTGCTCTTCTTTGTAAGTTTTAAAAGTACCTCCCTTATAAGACCCTTCCTTTATAAGACCTCATTTTGGATGATTTTTAAGCCAGGGAGGTTCCACTGTAGTACCCTCCTTCATTTTTGTGGTGATTCTAATACTGTAATTATCATGAGGGGTTTCCATTCAGTAGACCGTTATAATGAAATGGCTGCCCAGATGATCAGCTTCAGAGGGAGGGGGAGAGGAAATGGGGAAGGAACGGAAAGCAGGGAAAGATGGGTTGGGTTTAAACCCTTTCACCGCCAGCCATATTTCAACCCAAAATGTCCATTAAATTTACCTGGGTAGATAACAATTTGTTTAATCCATCTGCAGTATTGGGGATTCTTCTGTGACATACATATAAAATAAGGTCTATCCTTACTTCCCAAAACTAAGACAATATGGTCTTTGGATAATAGACCCCAATGTGATACCTTTTAGTGACATATGTGTTAAATCACTGTGGTGCTAAAATGCGACTTTGGCAGTGAAAGGGTTAAGGAAGTATGAGTAGGTGGGGAGGGGAGGTTTAATTAAATCCTGGCTTTGAATTCCTCCACCTAGGTTGATGTAATTGCCTCAGGTGGGAGACAGAACTTTTGAAGACGATTTGTGTGGAAGGCGTTCAACTTCAAGGAATCTTCCTGCCCAAAAAACTGATTTATAAACTATAGACGGCCCAGGGTGGGTAATCATGAGCGCGTTACGGTCTTAGACGATCAACACGGGTAGGAGTATGTAAATTAGACTTCTTCTTTTTCGTTCGCTTAGACAGTTTCCTGTCATATGAGCGTAGATGCGTCATGCTGCCATTATGCGCCTAACTAACAAATAGTTAGGCCCAGCAAGTCCGACTTTGGCTGGAAGAAATCTTTGTAAGAATTTATAGAAAAAAAGGTAAAAAAGACTTGTCTTTTCTTCTCTTTTTTTATATTCCTATTTGAGTCTGATGAGCCTCGCCTAGTTGCGTTTAAAAACAACATGGCGGCATTTGAGGTAGAGAGCACTTAGACTAAATTAGAGCGACCGTGTTCAAAACGGTTGATGTGCCATTGCCGTTTTTATTTTATTTTTATTTTTATTTTTTATAAGAAAGGAAGCTCAGTTTCAGGTAAAACAAAAATTTTAGAAAATGAAATTCTTATGAAAAGGAAAAAGTTGTACCCAAATCGATTGTAGTCGATGTGCCGTTGCCCTTTTCTTTTTTTCTTTTTTTAAGAATTGTTTTTATAAGAAAGGAAGTTCAGTTTCAGGTGGGGTTTTTTTAGAAAATGAAATTCTTGTGAAAAGGAAAAAGTTGCACCCATGAGGATCAGAAGACTATAGACTATAGTCTCATTTAGACTTAAAGACCTTTTTCTGTGTATGTTATATGATTTGTAAGCTCCTCTGAAGTCGGAGTGTGGCTGCCCATGTGGCGAGGTAATCCAAAACGGTCACACACGTAATGTTCTCATCCCTAGCTGGTGCGTTTGTACCATAATGTTCAAGTACTTCAGCTGTTGGGATGATCCCTGGAGTCTTTAAGCCAGGGTACAACCACCACAAACCACATGATTTGTAAGCTGTAAAAGTATTAACAAAAAAACATGCACACATCCTCAGGCCGTGCGATCATGAGTGCGTCTTAGACAGTCAACACGGGTAGCAGTATGTGAATTAGGCTAAACAGCCGATCATTTGGGGAGTTTAGTCTCTATACTTTTGAACAGACCCTTCCGCCTTACCTCTCCAGTGCTCTTCACACCTACACTCCTTCCCGCTCACTCAGGTCCTCAAACACAAAACTTCTGAAAGTTCCAAAAACAAATCTAAAATCATTTGGGTGACCGCAGTTTCAGTTTCAGTGCCCCTGCTGTTTGGAATTCCCTCCCAGTCGATCTCCGCCATGAACCAACTATCTCTGGTTTCAAAGCTAATCTCAAGACTCGCTACTTTGAAAGCTCATTCGGTTTGTAAATTTCCCTTCTTGATCTTGTACCTGGGTGAATGATTGGGTAATAATGTGTTGTGTGACTGCGGGTGTATCAGTGAATGGAAGCGCCTTGAGGGTAAAATAATTATAGAAAGGCGCCTTAGAAATGCTATCAATTATTATTTATTATTATTAATTTGCATACCACTGTGTTGGTTGTTTAAGAAGCACTCATGATTACGCGCCCAAGCTTCTGATGGTCAAGGAGAGATTTGATGGCCAGTTGTACAGTTGTATTTTTCTTCTCTTTTTTTATATTGATCATTTGTTAATATTAATTTTAGCATGTTATTATTAATGCATCCCTGTCTTCTGTCGTTGTTTATAATATTTTATTCAAGCTGACATATGTATCTCAAACGACGTGAATAACGTGTGAAAAGTGTTGGAGTATTGTTGATGTAGTTTTGTTTTGTGTGTGTTATGTTGTAATTGTATTAGTCGTTCAAAGGGTATCTTACTCTTTTTTGTTGTGTCTTTTCATGCAAGCTGACATATATCTCAAACAATGTGAAAAACGTGTGAAAAGTGTTTGAGCATTGTTGATGTAGTTTTGTTTTGTGTGTTATGTTGTAATTGTATTGGTCGTTCAAAGAGTATCTTACTCTTTTTTGTTGTTTCTTTTCATGCAAGCTGACATATATCTCAAACGAAGTGAAAAACGTGTGAAAAGTGTTGGAGCATTGTTGATGTAGTTTTGTTTTGTGTGTGTTATGTTGTAATTGTATTGGTCGTTCAAAGGGTATCTTACTCTTTTTTGTTGTGTCTTTTCATGCAAGCTGACATATATCTCAAACGACGTGAAAAACGTGTGAAAAGTGTTGGAGCATTGTTGATGTAGTTTTGTTTTGTGTGTGTTATGTTGTAATTGTATTGGTCGTTCAAAGGGTATCTTACTCTTTTTTGTTGTGTCTTTTCATGCAAGCTGACATATATCTCAAACGAAGTGAAAAACGTGTGAAAAGTGTTGGAGTATTGTTGATGTTGATGCAGTTTTGTTTGTGTGTGTTATGTTGTCATTACCCGGCCAGAGGCCGAGGTATTGCGATCGGTTTGTGTGTCTGTCTGTGTGTGTGTGTGTCTGTTTGTGTGTGTGTCTGTGTATCGATTATCTTAAAAACTACTGTTTGGATTTTGATTAAAATTGGCAGAGGGGGTAGACAGCTTGAAAAGGAGGCTTCCTTTCGTTAATCAACACCGTGCTGACCTTGACCTTGAAGTTTGACCTTGAAAACCGAAATTTCCTTCTTTGGGCTATGTAATTTCCCCCCAGCTTTATTTCGTGAACTAGTGAACAAAAACGCTTCAAATTTTGTGGTGGTGTACCATGGTGCAAGGAAGTTTGTATAAAAGTTCAGGTGTATCTCGTGAACTACTGAACAGAATCGCTTCAAATTTTGGGCTATGTATTTTATGCGTTCTGTAAGGGTGGAATGTGGTGTAACATATATCTCAAACGACGTGAAAAACGTGTGAAAAGTGTTATTGTTGATGTTGGTGCAGTTTTGTTTGTGTGTGTTATGCTGTAACAGTTGTTTTTATTTTTGATTTGATTTTTCATTATACATACTTTTATTGTTCAGTCATTTTTTGTAATTGTTCCTTTGGGGTTTGTTTTGGGTTGTGTTTTGTCCTAGTGTTTTAGCCTTTTCAATAACACTTTTATTTCAGTAGCTTCTTCTTTTTCTGTGTTCCCTTTTTTTTTAATCTTTTTTTAATTTTATATCAAAGTAGACAATGAGAAGGATGTGGGATGGTGAAATGAATTTTTTTATTTTTTTTTATCTGACAATATTTTATGGTTTCAGGAGATTCTTAGTGTAATCAAGGGATTGAAAGCCTTTTAAAGATACACTGACCCTCCATGGTTAAGTCTCTTGGATTTTTTCTGGGTAGCTGTGACCCATATATATACAAATGTCCCCAACTTCAAATTGAGGCTGCTCTTTAAAATGATGTTTCGTTTTCAATTTGGGGTCATTTGTATGGGAGTGAAACCTGGTCAAACCAAGATTTCTTACCAGCTATAAGAGGGAAAACCCGTGAAACCCGTGATTTTGACACGTGATCTGTTGCGTCTTTAAGGTGATCAGGGGTCAGTTGCACCTGAAGGTGAATACATTAAACTCTTCTTCTTCTTCTGCGTTCCCAAGCAATATGGACAAAATGGGTTAAGGTACGTTGTGTGTCAGGTTTTCAGTTTCCACTGGTCTCCCTGCTGCGTACAGCCGACACATTCTGATTTTGGAGGAGCTCAAAGGAGAAAAATGATTTGGAAGATTATTTTGTTTGAAAAAAAGGCAGGAGAATGGGCCCAATAAGTCAGAAAGATGGTAGATGACAGAAAGTAAAGGGAAAAGGCACAGTCAAAGAGAGTGGCAGATTAGAGGAAGTTACAAGCACAGAACTTCCAGAAGGTGGGGGAACTATTTTTGCAAAAGTACCGCCCTCTCTCCCCCCCATACCCCCCCTCCCCTTTGGATGCATAAGAAATTCTTGGCCTGTGGGGGGGGTGTAGAGAAGACGTGGTTGTTAGTGTGTGCATGTTGATGCATAGGCATAAAATGTGAACAGAAAAGAGAATGCTAGAGAAAACAGCTTGTGGTAAGAGGACGGAGTACACTTGCATTTGAGTTTTACAGCTGATCTTGTATCGATCACTATTGTGATGTTTGCGCATGTTTCCTTGTTGTTGAAAAGCTCCATAGATTTTATTTTTAATTTGGTAATAATATTATTAGGATTCATATTTATTATAATTTATAACAAATCATTTAAACATTCAAAGGTTGTGATTTTTACTCCTCCTGCCGGCCCCCCCCCCCCCCCCTACACACACACACACACACACACACACACAAAGATAATCCTAGTCCCACACTCATGTTTTAACACTGCTCTTTTATGTTTGATTAAACTGAAGTGACTTTGCCTCAGTTACAAAAAAGGTCTATTAAAATTACTAAAAGGTTGTGATTTTCGGAAAGAAAATAAACATGTTGCACAGTTAGGTAGCTATATAATGATAGTTATAAGGTCGACTGTATTTTACGGACTATAAGGCGATACTTTTTTTGCCTACCCTAAAACCCCTGCGCCTTATAATGTGTCTGATAATATAGTAAGAAACTATAACAACAAAAACTGAATTTTGTGTAAAATTTGGGGGGTGCGCCTTTGGGGGGTGCGACTGATAATATAGTAAGAAACTATAACAACAAAAACTGAATTTTGTGTAAAATTTGGGGGGTGCGCCTTTGGGGGGTGCGACTGATAATATAGTAAGAAACTATAATAACAAAATCTGAATTTTGTGTAAACTTTTGAGGGTGCGCCTTATAATCAAAAAAATATGGTAGTCTATAAACAGGGTGACTCAGGAAAAAAAATTAGTCTTTATTTTTTTTAAATCTTTATCAAGTCACTCATATCATCACTGATGTAATTGAAAAGGGTAAGCAAGATAATAGAGTAGTAGGTTGGCGGCTTATGGTGAATATCCGTTTGGCTTTTAATTCAGGTTTCGTCTTCTGTCACCCATTTCTTGATGATTTGTGAACAGTATATCCATTTAGTCCCAAAGTCCCCGCTCCTGCCCCCCCCCCCCGTTTGCTGTTAATACACATGTGATTATTTATGTTCATAATTTTGCCGTTAATACACATGTGATTATTTATGTTTATTATGATTTCTGCTTGTTTGTTTTTCACCGAGGAGTTCACCAAGCGCAGACGTTCACTCTCAGACATGCACACACCAAGTCATGAAGGAAGGGATTAGTAGTTATTTAGGAAACAGGTAAGTTTTGAGATGGCGTTTGAATGTGGGCAGAGAGGATGAGTATCTGAGAGAGCGAGGCAACTGATTCCAAGTAACAGGAGCTTGATAGGCGAAAGAGCGTTGACCATAGGTTTTTGTGCGGACAGTGGGGATACAATAGAGACGGGTGTCAGATGAGGAATGCAGAGCTCGAGATCAGCATGTAATATAATTTGTCATAGTCGCTTGCTAACGAATTGCTAGATTCCTTTTTTTTTGTTCAGGTATTTTTTTTTTTATTCATCACCTCAAAACTGCCCCATTTGTGTTTTCAATTCAGCCGTTATGACTGAAATGCTAACACTTTGATCATCATATTATATTTTTTTATGCAGTCCGTTTTATTCAGCATTTGTCATAGGCGCTTGCAAAATTGCTGATTCTTCCATTCCCCATGACTTGTGTTATTCGTAAAATAGGGTAATTCAGCCGTTATGACTGAAATGCTAACACTTTGATCATCATATTATATCCACATGTTGCTTTATGCAGTCCGTAAAATAGGGTATATGAGATCAGCATGTAATATAATTTGTCATAGGCGCTTGCTAACGAATTGCTAGATTCTTCCATTCAGCCGTCATGACTAAAATGTTGCTTTATGCAGTCCGTAAAATAGGGTATATGAGATCAGCATGTAATATAATTTGTCATAGGCGCTTGCTAACGAATTGCTAGATTCTTCCATTCAGCCGTCATGACTAAAATGTTGCTTTATGCAGTCCGTAAAATAGGGTATATGAGATCAGCATGTAATATAATTTGTCATAGGCGCTTGCTAACGAATTGCTAGATTCTTCCATTCAGCCGTCATGACTAAAATGTTGCTTTATGCAGTCCGTAAAATAGGGTATATGAGATCAGCATGTAATATAATTTGTCATAGGCGCTTGCTAACGAATTGCTAGATTCTTCCATTCAGCCGTCATGACTAAAATGTTGCTTTATGCAGTCCGTAAAATAGGGTATATGAGATCAGCATGTAATCTAATTTGTCATAGGCGCTTGCTAACGAATTGCTAGATTCCTTTTTTTTTTCTTCATGTATTTATTTTTAACATTTTATTCATCACCTCAAAACAGCCCCATTTGTGTTTTCCATTCAGCCGTCATGACACTTTGATCATCATGTTATAATCCACATGTTGCTTTGTACAGTGGAGCAGCAGCTACTATAGCAAACTAGAACCTCAGCAATAAATTCAGATCAATATAATGTTGGTTTAGAAATTGTGAGCATGACTGTCTTTCGAACATCAAGTTAAATGTAAACTTTTTGTTTGTCAGTGTGTGAAACTTAAATCATGAAAGTGCAACCTGTTAAATAAATGTTTGAATTATAGACTTTAAAAAACAAATGTTGACGACTTCTATTTGGGTGGTTTTTTTTGTTGTTCTTTTTAATTTATCTAGAATACACGATGTGAGCTTAGTTACACGACCCTTTAGCAATAAATAATGAATTGTCTTAGCTTGAATTACAATATACTTATCAAGTTGAGTTTACTTAAAGTATACCCATTCATGTTTAAACGAATTACAGTGAAAATCGCTGAAGTCAAAATTGAAGGGATCGAAATTTTATTTTGAGATAGCCAATATTGTTTTTACTTAAAAAGACCTTTTAGCATAAAGATTATTGAACTGGGACCAGAAAATTATTGAGTTATCCAGTGTTTTTGAGTTAGCAGGAATCCACTGTATATATCACCAAAGTGTATATTTGGACGGAAAGGGTTGAGAGAAGTACTTGTTTTGTCGTAATTATTTTGTTCCAATCAGCAACTCTTTTCAATTGAAACTGCCACTTATCTCTGTGTGAATTTTCCTGTTGCCTTATTTTATATTCATATTGTATGAACTGTACATATTGCATGTAAAAAACCTTGCCTTTTGGCAATAACCTTATTCCTTTGCATGTTCATTGTGATGACGTTTATACAAGTACATATCATAGCTGAAAGTGTATATCGTATTGTTTAGTATTAGGCAAATGCACAAAATGATTGCCTTAGGGAGTGCGTATATAGGAGTTACATTACCTCAGAGAACATATCATTGTTAATAGCTCATTGTCATTATGTCATGTCTATGGTGTGTGCGAGTAAAAGGGGGAGGGAAGTGGGGGTGGGGCGTGCTCTTGATTTATACTTTAAAGCGTGTTATATTGATTCCTATGTGTGTTTTTTATATTATGTAGTTATGATTTTTTTTTTCCTCCAAATTTGTAAAGCGCTCTGGGGATGATTTTTTTTCTCCATTGAAGAGCGCTATATAAACTCAATTTATTATTATAGCTTTTACCCATAATCTGCAATATCCAGCTGATTGCTTGCTGCGTTAGAAAATCAGTATACATGTTATACGGCCTGTATTTGCATTGAGATAGTATGAAACTTATCATCATATCTTAGAAGTTCTTCCAAAGTAGTAGGATTTAACAGGACTTTAGAAGGCCTTAAGATATTATGATGGCAAGTCTCATGCTATCTCAATATGAACACATATTATGATATATATATCAACAATTCCTGTCTGCCTGCTTTCCCAGTTTTTTAAGAGTGGGGTTTTATCCTATTTTGCGACGAGCAAGGGCGATAATTTTATGTACTGAATCGTGTACACCACCTAGTAACATGTCAGGGGCAGATCATTTTCAACGTGAAGCACAAGGGCGATAATTTTATGTACTGAATCGTGTACACCACCTAGTAGCATGTCAGGGGCAGATAATTTTGAATGTGACGCACAAGGGCGATAATTTTATGTACTGAATCGAGTACACCACCTAGTAACATGTCAGGGCAGATAATTTTCAACATGAAGCACAAGGGCGATAATTTTATCTACTGAATCGAGTACACCACCTAGTAACATGTCAGGGGCAGGTAATTTTCAACGTGACTCACAAGGGCGATAATTTTATGCACTGAATCGAGTACACCACCTAGTAACATGTCAGGGGCAGATAATTTTCAACGTGACGCACAAGGGCGATAATTTTATGTAGGTGCTAGGTGGTGTGCACAGTTCAGTGCCATGAGACAGGGGCAGATCAATTTCTCTGTATAAAGCCCCATTTACTGATTTAGGGTACCTTACAATTGGAACCAGGGTATGGGCTTGTCTGCGAGTGCCTGCGTTAGTGCGTGTTCCTGTGCACAAATGTGTGTGCCAGTTCATTGCCTAATAATAAAACATAAACTCCCTTATTATTGTTGTTAATAAAACTATGTGAAACAAGTTTATGCAGTGTTGCTGTGATACGTGTTCATGTGGCGTACATTGTATCAGTGATCGCGCTAGGAATGTTGAAAACCAGTCCCATTAGTGACAAAGCTACCCAACAACTGGTGTCAAAACCAGTCCCAGGGAAATAAAAACCAGTGAAAACCATAATCAGAGCCTCTGTTAAACAATTTATCAGTTCTAGCACAATTTTATCATTCCCTGGGACTGACAGGTCAATTTTTGTTCAGTATTTTGGTTTTGCAATCAGTATTTTACTGATAATTACCAGTAAACACGATCACTGATGTATACCGTAATTTTCGGCCTGTAGGGCGCTACAGCGCGCAACCACCAACTATTCAGAAATGAATGTATTTAGGTCACAGATAAGGCGCCTACAGCAGGTAAGCAGGGCTAGCTACTTACCCTCTGTTGCAGTTTCTAGGAACGAACTACCATAGTTTTTGGACTATAAGGCGATACTTTTTCCCCAGACTGAGACCCCTGCGCCTTATAATATGACTACTAAAATACCCCAAAAATATAACAGAATCTAAATTTTGTGTAAATGGTTTTTTTTTGGGGGGGCGCCTTATAGTCTGAAAAATATGGTACTTAAAAGCCGGGGACAGAGACTTATTTCCAGGGACAAACACCACAATGTCAAACATCAGGGTCAAAACAGAATTCGCTTTTGATTATTTTGTGATCTGAGCAAAATTTCAGCGACTCTGGATTTTCGTGTAGTCTTCGAGAGTTCTTGATCTTTTTGGTGTCAATGTGCTTCAATATTCAAGATCCTTTACTGTTCAGTAACCTATGTGTAACATGTCTGTTAGGAAAACATTCAACAGTGTCTGTTGTTTTGGGAGTTCCTGATTTGAATAGCAGACCTGTTTACCACCTACACGAATCTGGAGTAGTCTGGATGGCTGAAATGAGTAGTTTTGGTGCAAAATGTGAAGTTTTATTCATTAAACCATCAAACAATGATCACTGAAAATGAGTAATTATAGCATTTTTTTCAATTTTCAATAGTAGTAGAGGTCCAAATTGAGTAGAATACTACTCGAAAAGAGTAGAGTAAACAGTTCTGGAATAGTAAGGTTAGCTAACAAGACAAATGACAGCTCAGTAAAAATGTTGATTTTACTCAGTTTCCAGGGACACCAGAAAGAAAAGTGGATTCCAGGGACAGGGTGCCATTTTTGTCTGGGTTTCCAGGGACAAATACCCCTTAGGGGGGACAGTAGGCAGCCCTGGATAAGGCACAAATAAATAGGAGGAAACGGGCAAAAAGAGTTTATTGCCACATTTGATGTGCAATGCCTCGTGGGTGGGTAGCTCGGTGAAGAATCCAGATGATGAAAATCTTTAAAATGACAAACCCAGTGAACCAAACTGGTTATGTGTGATAACCATTCTTCTAAAGTAGCCATTTGTGACACTGACCCACCATGATTAAGTCCCTTGGGGGGGGTTTCTGGGTAGCTGTGACCCACATACAAATTCCCCCAACTTCAAATTGAGGCTGCTCTTTAAAACGATGTTTCGTTTTTTAATTTGGGGGCATTTGTATGTCAAACCTGGTCAAAACGAAATTTCTTACCAGCTATAAGAGGGAAAATGTGTAAAACCCGTGATTTTGACACGTGATCTGGTGGGTCTTTAACGCTTTTGCCGCCAATGTCGCATTTATGCACCACAATGGTTTAACACCCATGTCACTAAAAGGCATCAAATCAGGGCCTGTTATCTGAAGACCATATTCTCTTAATTTTGGGAGGTAAGGGCAGGCCAAATGTTGTACATGTCACAGAGGAATTCCCTATATTGCAAATACGTTTCTTTTTCTACCCAGTTAAGCTTAATGGTATTTTTTGGCTGAAGAATGGACGGCGGCGAAAGGGTTAGGCTGTTGCTCTTTCGCAACTTGCCACATACAGTACGAAACAATGCACAGAAACACGCACGCAAATCCAAAATTCTAAATGTTTTATTCCAGGTTGATCAAAGAAAGAAATGAAGACGAGTAAGAGACAGAGACAGCAAATAGAGAGACAGACAGACAAGAGAGGCTTTTAGTCTTAATGCTTCATAATGTGTCTAGGCTGAGCAAAATGTGCAAATCGGTATCAACTGAAACCTGTTCAGACTATGTACATACAATGACCAGAGGACTACGGGACACCAACAAAAAGCATGATGACGGAAACTGGGCGGGGAAAATCATGGAGCAATGGTGGAGTGCTGATGGCTTCAAGATAGACAAGACAGACAGACAGACAGGGCTGATGAAAACATCTCACTAAATGCACCCCCCCCCCAAAAAAAAAAAAATCAAAAGAAAAGGAAGTGAAATTATGCATACCTCACTGTCACCAATCAAAGCTAGTTTTCACATGAGCAACCTAAATTTAAAAAATAAAAAAATACTAATAAGAAAATCACTAAAGGTCTGTGTGCGCGTCGACACTATTCACAAGATATTTCTATTTCCCCATGACAACACGGTGAGCTGTAAGTCATATTATGAGTGGGGCTATCACTGTGTTGCCATGGGGAAATAGAAATATCTCGTGAATAATGTTAACATGTACACACAGACCTTAACCGAAGTTAGTTTTCAAGTGAAAAACCTAGGTTGGGTAAAAATAATTCTACTTTCGGCTTCATGTATGTGCTTAAGACTGTACTGAACTGTAGTAGTAGTAGTTAGAGAATTCCTATAATAATGCGACACGCGTGAAGCACACAAACATCATCGCACAACAAGAAGGGCTTCAAAAGACAAACTTTCAGAACCAGTGCATCAATCGACAAGCACAAAAAGGATGCGCGAAAAACCCCACCCAACAGGCGAAACAGAAAATATTTTGAAAGAGACGGGGCACACTGAAGGGGGGGGGGGGGGGGGGGGCTGAACAGAGGCCAGTTGACACCGATTCCCGGCTGGTATCGTATCGGTGAGAGCAGAGATCCAGTACACAACACCGACACCGATTCCCGGCTGGTGTCATATCAGTGAGAGCAGCAGAGATCCAGTACACACCGACAGTAAAGCGCCCACATTGAAGTAAGTTTTCTGCTCGAGAGAAAGAAAATCCAACAGAAAAAAAAGTGAGGGGGGGGGGGGGGGAGCAGCGGAAGAAAGAAAGAAACAACCTTGCAATGAAACACGCTCTCAGCAAGTCAACATCAAGCAGAAACGGATGAGTACAAGAAAGGTCGAAACAAAATGAGGACAGTGAAGATGATGGGAGAATTGGGGGGGGGGGGGGGTGGTGGTGGTGGGGGGGTGATTGAGGGAAGTGATGAACTGGATTCCATTCTTTCAGTGTTCACCCTCCTTGTCAGCAGAATAGCGAGTAAACAAGCAACAGTTCTTTCTCTCAAGGGGGAAGCCGAGACGTAGAAGAGAAAACAAATAGGGGGTGGGGAGGAGAGAGAGACAGAGGGAGACAGAGAGAAGGATGAAGAAGGATACCGAGGAAAGCGAGAGTGAAACGACACGAGTGGCTAGTTATCCGATAACCTACGACCGAAAATGACCATTTCACTGGAAACACTTGCACATTGAAACGGGGAAAAAAGAAGCCAGCCCTCCATCAGAGATTAAGGGTGTACAATGACTGATACGTTCAGGCCCATGGGGGCATAGGTTGACTGAATCGTGTGCATATAGCTACACTGCCCAAGAGCCTGGAACACAACTTTGACCCTTTCGAGGAGAATCTATCCCATGTCGCTGTTCACACCAACAACAAAGGCTAATAATGAATCCCTTCATCGTTGTTCAGATATTTTTGGTGCCTAAAACGTTAATTTTTTGTTGCTGAAAACTTTACCAACAGATGCTATTTTGCATGTATTGTGTTCTCACAGGCCTTTTTCCTGCTTAGTTATACAGTATCTCCATTCTTTCTTACATTCTTACCAGGTCAAATTGAAAGTTTTAAGGTCGGATTTTTTCAAGCAAAGCTGACGGGTTTTTTCATGAAAAAGAGGGAAGACGTGTTCGGGCAGGTGGCATGAGACACTGTAACATCCCTTTCAGATTTATCCCAGATCTAGCTCACACAGTCGTGATAACAGACCCACCCAAAAAAGTAGGGTTGAATTCTTAGGCTGCAAATAAAACTGGCATGAAATCTTCTCTCTTAACAGTATAATTATAGAACACTTCCAGTTACTTAAAGGGGGGGGGGGGGGGGGGGGGGGGGGGGGGGGGGTCAAGCTTAACGCCGGTTCTCCAAAATCAAAGTAGACATCAATCAACAATCGCCATGTAGTGGTGAAGACAGACAAAAAATATAACGTCAACCGTGAATGAGCAGAGCATGACTAGTCTACTTCTAGTGGTCCTCAAAAAGATTGTTATCATGAAAGAAGGGAGTGGAGATTGTGGGTGGTGGGGTGGTGGGGGTGTAGAATGAAGCCTTTCCCAAGCTGTGGTCTTTGCTGATCTTGCGAAGAAGAATCGAAGGAAGGGGAGAGGACAGTACAGAGGAGGACGCCTTTCCCGAAGCTTGGTCTTTTTTGCTGATCTTGCGAAGAAGAATCGAAGGAAGGGGAGAGGACAGTACAGAGGAGGACTCGGTGCATGCTAGGTCAGGGTGCCAACCTGCAGCACACAATGGGTCATGACACTGGCATACGGTGCAGCCGACGACAAACCACAAACAACCAGCTTTCACAGAAAGAAAAACTCAAAAAAAAGAATACACATCCACTCGAGACATTTATTAAATTCCTTTTTTTTTTTTATGTGTGTGTGTGTACAAAGTGACTGGGACACGGAGAAACGAAAACCGTAACGGATTAGCCCAAAAGGCGTTGATTATTTGCAAAGTACTGACCCACAATCGGCGGCCGAGATGAACTAAGGACAGATAGAGCAACGGCTGACACAGGAGTAGATTGCCTGTCTAGCGACTGGGGGGTGGGGGGGGGGGGGGCGCGCCTCCAGATGTAAGTCAGAAGTCGAACACGGTCAACTCTTACAGTTAATGCCAAGAAAACGCACAACACGTCAGAAAGGTTGTCTCTCCAATAGGCAGGAACAGAAGAACAAAAAAAGGATTACGCATGTACAGTCAGTTGCCGACTCCCTGGAGATAAAATGTCAACAAAAAATGTCAACACATCATCGACAATAAAAACTAGAATGGTCTCACTGAAAAGAAGAAGAAAAACCACACGAGCAAAACGCAACAACATTCTCTCTTCCTGACTAAAGACAATTTGCGCTTTTCTGCAGCTCAGTTGGCGTTGCCATCATTTCCATTAAACAACAGGGCATGCAAATTATTTTCCTATTATCTTAAAACATGTGATAAGCTTAAGCAGCATGTGCATCCCAAACTGAACCGTGTGCTTCTCCCTAAAGGATGCCTGTCTTGCATTCTAACGTTCATCATCATCGTCATCGTCGTCCGTGTCCTTTCCACCTCCTTAAAGCTGATATCACAGCAACACAAGGAGCAGAGACCACTGTTTTCTCCCTTCAGCAAAAATCTTTTCCCGTGACAATGGCCCACCTTTGAAACTGGATACAAAAACACAGCAAAACTCCCTTTTCTCTTCTTCACTGGCTAGACTGAGAAACCGGCAGACCGGTCATAATCCATCAGCAGATGAAACAGACAGAAGAACTTCCCTCTTCTGCGATTGTTGCCAATCAGAAACAGCCCTTCTTTTAGTACCTACGCCATCCCTTCCAACAACCACCTAGCTTTACTTACATCATGTGCATATGAGTCACTGGACACAGAAATCGGAACACAAACACAACATCACACACAGCTAGAGATGTGTTTTCACGCTCAAACTTGTTTCAAAAACAGCACTCACTCTCTCTCTATCTCTCTCTCTCTCCGGGAGAATCGGACAAAATGCAAAACACAAACAGAAGAGATGCGTGAACCACTTGCGCGCGCGCACGAGCATAAACATAAACACCGAAAAAGGACACAAGCCGTGTGAAACTTTCGAAAATTGTTAAGGCCAATGCATTTAGGAAGTGAAGCATCCATGCAGTTGGAACTGAAAGAAACACAGAGTTTGAGAAATGAGGCCCAGCTCAGATACACACATGCATGCGTCTTGGCCAGAGGGTAAGCACTGAAAAATGTGAATCGACTAAGAAACTGACAATGCTGGACCACATACAGAATTGACCCTTCTTCTCAACTACAAAATGAAGAAAAAAAAACCATGAGCAGAATTCACCATGGAAACACAGACTTAAGTATTATGAGAAAAAAACACACACACACACAAAAAAACCACCTGCAGTTGCAGAAGCTCACAGAATTATGAAAATGGTCTCTCAAACACAGACTCCCTCCCTATCTCTCCGCTTCACTCTCTCTCCCGTGATTTCTTTGAATTTTTTTCTCATAATGGTAATATTAATAATGATGATGATGATGATGATGATAATAATAATAAACACATAAATTACAAAGATGGCTTCACTCCACACACACAGGACAGATGTTTGCAAGTGATGAAAGAAACCAGCTAATAAGAAGAAAGAAAAACAAAGAAAAAAACAAAAACTTGATTGAAACAAAACCCAGAGAAGGTACGTGTCACAGAGCATTCAAAAACTCCCACCTAGCCACATAAAAACATGAACTATCCCCCTCCCACCCACCCACCCCCCCATTCCTAACACCCCCCACCCCCACTCCAGGGTGAATAGTCAATGGAGTAAGCAAAGCTCCAGCCAGAGCGTTGACTTCACACAGTCTATGCCGGGGGAGAAAAAAAAAAAGCACAACATGCTTCCGTCAACAACTGTTCAGGGAATCCCTCGTCCCAAAATGTCCCTGGCAAAAAAAACCCATGTCTCACCCAGAAATAACTGCACAGTACATTCATGACATAGGAAATACATATATATATATAAAAGGAAACCGAACTCATTCTGAATGAAAGAGAGGGGGAGGAGAGAGAGAGAGAGAGAGGATGGGTGGGGAAAGGGCGGGTGAAGGATGTTGCCAGTGGCGTAACTGCTGACAGTGTGGATGTGTGACATGATTAGTTTTCGAGAACAAGCGCGCTCTATTCTGCAAAATATCAAAAAAGGTGGCAGAACACAGCCATCACAGCAACTGACATTCCACCACAATGCACTAGAGAGAGAGAGAGAAAGTTTGCAGTGAGGGGGTCCCTGTTATGCTTGATACAAAAAGCAGAAAGCGCAAGGAAAATGTTCCTTCTTTGTTGTTGTTGTCTCCACACACAAAGTAAGACATGAAAAAAACAAAACCAACCCAGTCTACAGGTTATGGACATCAAGTACGGTGAACATGATATTAGTCACATAAGTAAAACATCGTACACGTTTACGTGGATAGCAAAAAAGTTGGGAACAGACTTGTTTTCATTATACACGTTTGACACGGAAAAAGTATATATATACGAGAACCAATCACATTCACAAAGGTTATCAATGACAGCTGAAAACAAATTCCCATAACTAGAAAGTTTTAAATCGTTTCCGCGCGCGCGTGCGCGCACACACACAAACGCCATTCATTTACACCAAAATCGGGGGGGGGGGGGCAACCCACAGGTGGGCGAACCTCTCCTGTCAAGCCACAGTGCCGTCGACCGTGATCCTAGATACACGCTCACATTGGCAAAAAGTAGAGTTTGTGTTCTCGTACCCCCCGGCAATCATTTGAAAACACGCATGTTCAAAAACCAAGATACACCAAATCAACAGAAATAATGATCATAAATCAATAAATAAAAGACGACAGACACAAGGGGAAGAAAGCGTGGTAAAAAAAAAAGGGGGAACATCAGCAAAACCCAACAGCATTCCACTTACCATCCATTTATATTCAAACAAGTGTTCAACCATTTTTTTGTTCTTGAGTGGAGTGATCCTGTCTACAATCGCTACTTGGGATATTTGTGAACGCTTGCTGTGATAGCATTGTGATCAACTTTCTCTGTGACCCATCACTTTGCCTGTTTTGAGAAGGAAAAAAACATGGAACAAGCACGTACACAGTTGTTTTTTTCTCAACTTCCCTTGAAGATAGACGATGGTAGTTGAACTAAACATAGCCTATCACGTGATCATTCGCTGGAAAATGTCTTTGGGCAGAGGAAGATAAGCGACAGCAACAAAGTACGAAATGACATAAAGCTGTTCTAATAGTGTGACCACTGCGAGGCAAAGAGAAGACACAGACACTAACAAGAACGTCAGTGGGGTGGGACTGACTGTAGGCGTCAGTGTGAGCTGGGTGTACACGCTTCGTCAAACAGCTTCCTTCCTTCCGTTAACAGCAAGCGACGCGTGTCCAACAAGTACCTATTGTATGTTTCATATAACAAATTACGCAATAATAATTTAAAAAAAGGAAGTTACTCAAGTGCAGAATTTGAAATGCAGTGGGGAGATTGAAACACAAGACTAATGTTCCAACTGCTGTTTTGTTATTTCGAGGTCACACACACACACGCACGCACACACACACAATTTCTTTTAGCTGTAGACAAATTACAACCAGGTCTCAACTTCTTCTTCAGTTTCAATCAAACGTTCCATCTACTTTCGCCTTGTCAAGAAATCAATTCCGGTTTTTTCTTTCTTATAACTTTCTTCTATACTATTGCAAAACGACTGAACTGTCACATAACTTGATCATTTCTTTCTTTTTTTCCTCTCAATTAGTTGCACAATTAATCCGTGGCCAATAATAATTGGGCAATTTTTGACAAACTTGTTCTGAAGACCATCTCCATCCTTATTATGAAACGGATGCCTCCTTCGAGTAACAAATATTAATTTATAATTAAAAAAACACACAAAAGCAAAATGTACTAAAACATGAGGTTGCATTCTAATTGAATAGATTACATGTGCGCACACATACATGAGCCATACACATGTACATATTATGAATAACACAAATTTCCCAGTCTTTACACAACCACACACACATTCCATTAAAAAATACGAGCAAGTTACAGAAATGCCACATTGCAAAACAATATTGCACTTTCCCTTTATAAAAAACAAAGATCGCTTCCATACAAAACAAAGCCAACAAATCTATGAACAAATGATAAAGGATAAAGCCAGAGAGCTTATATATAGAGAGGGGGAACTTAACTCTTTTCCCTATTAGAGAAGTGAGGCCAACCGCCCTGGTTATCTTTCCCTGCAGGTATGAACCTGTAAGTAAGGAGGGCAACTCAAGTGTTCAAATTTCAATGTGAAACAGCCTCAAAGAGTTGTCTTTTCATGAGTCATGACAGATCTGTAATTAGATCTACATCAACGTGATCAAGTGGGTAATGATCACATTTCTTCCCGCCAAGAACGATAATTTGTAGCAGAAAAGAACATAGCCCATTGGTTTTTTAGTCATCATATTATTGTTCTTCACGGGGGAAATTACCAAAAGAACAAGGATTCGCCCTGAAGAGAAGAAGATTTCTCGTTTGAGTTTCAACATGATATCGTATGTCAGATGTGCACACATAAGCAGTTGATCTAAGACTGTTCGTCAATGTTTTATAGGTTTCTATGCTCGATTTCCAGCTTCTTTATTTTTTTTTAATCTTGCTTAAATAGAAAGAGGGCTCTCCAACCACCCAAGTTTGAACATGTGGTTGGAACAGTCGCTTCGATTCAGAATCAAATTTCGATGGGGCCGCCATTGTTCCTACCTGTACGGAAAGATAACTCTTTAGGGTCGTCATCACCCTACCTTCAAGTTGGCTATCTCCCCTAAACTATCTCTGATAAAGCCAAGTCCCTGGGAAGCATAGCTATGTGAGTAAGAGCCATTTGTGACCCAGCACCACGAAAGGGACATTAAGTTGCTGGGCTAGTTTCTCACAACAGGCTTCAAAAGTCAAAAATCTCATTGTTTTGTCAATTTTGAGTTATGGGTTTATTTTCATGTTCTCTAACATCTTATCTTTCATATTTATAAAGGACAATCTTTAATATGGTCTCTAAATGGTCTTATAAGTGCTTAAGTGTTTAAAATGAGTAGGTCAATGCATTTTCTTCAGCCAGGCTAGACTTTAGACAGTGTTTTCTCAAAATGGCCAGTGCTCACCCTACTAATTTTAAGTGCTCATAACTCTGGAACGGAAAAAGATACAAGAATGGTTCTTGCATTAGTAGGAAGAGAATTGTCTGAAAGTTTTCAAATGTATAATTCTCTCAGAATGGTCAGTTTGACCATTTTTCTTCTGTGGTGCTGGGTGACATATGATGTGGGGTTGTTCTTCCAACAATCTTGCTAAAAATGGATCTTCACTGCTTTCCTTACCAACTCTGGGCGTCTGTGTCCGTGTAGTCTCGGCTAACCTCCACAAAAATGTCAATTCAGTAGAGCTTCACAAATCTTAAACATATCTTTAAAAACAAACCCACACTCACCACCCTTCCAAAGAAAAAAAAGAAGTTCTACCATACCTTAAGCTTTGGTTCTGCTGAAATTGACCATTCGTTTGTTTTTTCTCAAATAGTAAAAATGCCTAACGCGTTGAGTATAGGTCAGTATGAATAAAAAGTACTCTTTCTCTAAAACAACAACAAATAATCCCCCAAACGTGGGATCCAGAAAGTATGAATTATAAGAAAAGAATACTGAAGGTTAAAACAAATCTAAAAACACAAGAAATAACTTGGCCCTTTTGCGATCCTAACCAGAGAATATTAGACAAAAATGAAATGATGACAAGAATGAATTTAACGATAAGAAGAAAAATGTTCCCTTTTCATTCAAAAGCATCACACAGCTTTTCCCTCTTGTAAAAAAAAGGACTGCAGTAACTAGATCTACATGAACATGACAAATGCGATTGTGAAGAAAATTATAATAATCAAAAAGATTTGCTACGATATGATCATGATTATTGTTTATTGCAA
>JAGGCT020001280.1:0-5000 GCA_017654935.2 Phymorhynchus buccinoides
AGAGTAGATAAACACACAGAAAAGACAGAATGGACTGAATGAAGGCGACTGACTAGCAGAGCTGTTGTAGACAGCCCCATCAGGCCAGCCATAGCCCTAGTAGCTTCCACGCCAGAGCATAGGCCTATCTATCGATCGACCTTGTATTGCCAAACTGGTCCCTTCCCTTCCCTCCCCCACCCCACCTTGCCGGTTCCTCCCTCCTCGCCGTTAGTAGTACACACCCTCACCACCCCCATCTCCCACCACCATTTTCTCTGAATTACCAGCATCCTGCTTTGCCTCAATCCCCTCCCTCCATTCTACTGCCTCCCTTCAACCCTGCCTCTTACTGTTGTTTTTTTATGTGTGTGTGTGTGTGTGTGTGTGTGTGTACTGTGTGTGTGTATGTGTCTGTGTGTTGTGTGTGTGTGTGTGCGTGTGCGTGTGTGTGTGCATGTGCGTGTGTGTGTGCGTGCGTGCGCGTGCGAGAGAGACTTCAGACACTTTATTATATACAAGGATAAGAATTTAGGCTGGGCCTAGTCTTCCATTCTGTCCTTGGTTCTAAGCATGCAATACGTAACTAATACTATAAATGAACATTGAGACACAGGACCATTGCCAACAGAAACAACAACAATTAACAGTAATATAGCAACAACATGGTAGGCAGAGCATCAACATCAGCAGAGAGAGAGAGAGAGAGAGAGAGAGAGAGAGAGAGAGAGAGAGAGAGAGAGAGAGAGAGAGAGAGAGAGAGAGAGAGAGAGAGAGAGAGAGAGAGAGAGAGAGAGAGAGAGAGAGAGAGAGAGAGAGAGAGAGAGAGAGAGAGAGAGAGAGAGAGAGAGAGAGAGAGAGAGAGAGAGAGAGAGAGAGAGAGAGAGAGAGAGAGAGAGAGAGAGAGAGAGAGAGAGAGAGAGAGAGAGAGAGAGAGAGAGAGATGGAGAGAGAGAGAGAGAGAGAGAGAGAGAGAGAGAGAGAGAGAGAGAGAGAGAGAGAGAGAGAGAGAGAGAGAGAGAGAGAGAGAGAGAGAGAGAGAGAGAGAGAGAGAGAGAGAGAGAGAGAGAGAGAGAGAGAGAGAGAGAGAGAGAGAGAGAGAGAGAGAGAGAGAGAGAGAGAGAGAGAGAGAGAGAGAGAGAGAGAGAGAGAGAGAGAGAGAGAGAGAGAGAGAGAGAGAGAGAGAGAGAGAGAGGAGAGAGAGAGAGAGAGAGAGAGAGAGAGAGAGCGAGAGAGCGAGAGAGTGTGAGAGTATGTGTGTGAATGAATGAGTATGTATGCGTCAGCTAGGGATGAGAACATTAAAGTGCGTGACCGTTTTTTGATTACCCCGCCACATGGGCAGCCACGCTCCCACTTCTTCGGAGGAAAATATATATAAAGAATCCAACACACAGTTGAGAAAAGCGTAGGCGCCTAACCGAAAGCATGCCAACATACACGGACAAATCCAGCCAATGGACAGGGAACGTTAACATAATTGAGAATGCAAAGCTGACAGAATAACCACTCTTTCAAAGACAAATCTCTTTCACAGATGATGCAAAAAGCAGACAGTGCTAGCAAAAACAAGCTGTATGGTGGCTGGTAATCTTCTTCTTCTTCTTCTTCTTCTTCGATCGCTCAGACAGTTTCCTGTCAATTATGAGCGCAGATGCGTCATGCTGCCGTTATGCGCCTAACTAAGAAATAGTGTTAGGCCCAGCAAATGAGTACCCTGTGAAATAAATACCCTTTGTATGTGTACTAGAACCGCTACTGTTTCATGTGAGAAATGTCAACTATCGGTTTTTTTAATATTGAGATTTAAAATCAATCTAGTCACAGAAAGAACCAAGAAATAGAGCGGGTGGGTGTAAATCTACATCTTTGCCGAGAAATCAATGTACAAACCCATGCGACTTAGTTTCGTATTTACCAAAATGGCGGACAATACAATTATAAACAAGCACCCATGCAGACAAAAATAACTAATTTTTAGAAAAACATCAGACTTCTCAATATTTAGTGTTGAATGCCACAACAAGACGCCTCTGAATGTATTCAGGGGCGAATCTTTCCCAAACAGCAAATAATTTGAATGAGGAAAGGGTATTTATTTCACGAGTTAGGTATTTTATTCAACACCGGTACATCTTTGCCGGTCTTTTGTCTTTTCTTGCTGCGAATCAATCTGCTAACAGTTGTGCATGTGAGTGGCACACTTAGTGACAAAAGTTGTATCCTATCAACCGTTTGTCATGAATTGCGATTCCTTGGGTTCAGAGATTGGCGTTGAAAACTGTGTTAACTGTCGTTTAGAGCGAGCTCAATGGGAAATCAATGGCAAGGGAGCCCCGCCCTAGCCCCCCTCCAAGGTTTCTGTCAATAATTTCAGGGCTTAGAAAAATAAAATGAACGCAACAGTTGTGTACAACTTACGAGCGCAGATGCATCATGCTGCCGTTATGCGCCTAACTAAGAGCGCATATTGCTTTTATGAGCGTGTTTCTCTATTTTTGAATGTTTGTTAACCTTGTGTGTACCTATGTGTATACTTTACTTTTGCGGTTATTGTGAATGTGTAACTTGTTTATGTAAATTGAAAATTGATTTTTTTTAATGTAATCTGATTGTAAATTGTTATTTTATTATGTATATGTATTTTATTTATATTTAGTTTAATATGTACATATTTCTTTGTGTGCGCATGTGTATGTGTGTGTGTGTGTGTGTGTGTGTGTAAGAATGTGAAGGATAGTGTGGAGGTATGTAAGCGGTTATTTTTAATATGAATAATTTTAGGGCAATTGTAAAGCGCTTAGAGCTTAAAGGTGAAGCGCTATATAAATTTTCTTAAATAAATAAATTATAAACGAGCTAAAACAAAACACATAAAAAAGACTAAGCACTAACCCAAAAGAGGACTGACGTGAGCTACTAAAAGCTGTGTGTGTGTGTATCAGCCAGAGAAAAAAAAATCACAACAAATTAAAACACAGTCTAAATTGAAACCCAAAACAAAACATTTAAAGGGGCACCTTGACGGATGAGTTTTTGCAAGAAACATGTTGAGGTCACCAGAAAGACAGCCTTTTCACTTTGCTCTGGTTTCCTGGAAATCAAACCATCAAAATGGCGATTCCTCCTTGGCAGAGTTGCTGGAGAGAGAAGCCATTTTGGACGGGGTGGGTGGAGGCCACTGAGAGTGGTTGAAGATTTTTTTTCTTTGTAATGCAGTAAAAAAAAAGGAGCTATTTCCTTTGTTGCGAATGTGAGCAAAACTCCTTTTGGTAAACTGTATAAAGAGGCTTGTATTGTGGAATTTCGTGCAAACGATTTGGTCTAACTCAGGCGGCCATTAGAAAAGACAAGGTACATACTACACGCCTGAAAGAATCAGACTTCCAGCACCTCTGCCAAGGAGGAATCGCCGATTTGACAGTTTGATTTCTAGGAAACCAGAGCAAAGTGAGTGTTGCGATCTCTGTAAAGAGTGTTTTCCTGGTGATCTCGACGTGTTTATTTCAAAAACGTATCCGTCAGGGTGCCCCTTTAAGAACACACAACACAACACACATCACTAATCGTTTCTTCAGAAAGAAAAAAAGAAACAAACTTGATTTTTTTCTTCTTACAACACAGATCATGAAATGGCAGCGTTTTGTTTACCATGCGATGATTACTGCAACAACAAAAAACTGTTTGTCATACACATTAGGACCGACCCATACATATTCTTAATCAGCATCACATTGGGAATGCAGTGAAGCGCATTATCTATGACTAATGTTCTTGAGAGCTGGGCTGCAGTGTGTTTATAGCCTGGGTGCAGTAGACGATTTGGGGGAGAAGAAAAAAACTAAGGGGGAGAAAAAAACTAAGGGAGAGCACTTCGTGAAAATTAAGAGTTGATTACCTCGACTTACTCGGTCAAATACCATAGCAATAATGGCGTCGAAGCTTGAAACCACAGGATGCGAGCCAGCGACTTGCCAAAAATGTTTTTAGAAAAATTAGGGGCGACCAGTTGCCACAAACTGATAAAACTTGAAAAAATGCGACGTAAAAATATAAATGACATAAATTTTAGAATGACGCACGGTGTTCTAAGTGCTGTATGTCTGCTCAAAAACACGAGGCGAGAGCTGGGGATCTACCTGATGGTAGTACCGTAGAGTAACTTCCCCTGTTTGACCGATTGAATTAGGCAAGATCACTCCCACACACCATGAAATTACTCCCCTTAATTATTTCCGAACAATTCCTATTTCTGGCGCGCTTTTTGGACAATGCCTTTTAATGAAAAATAAAGAGGACGACCATTAATTGAAACAAAAAATAGACTGCTATTCTGAGGGGGCTGGGCTGGGCTGGAATTTGTTGACAGTGGTAAACTCTGCAGCAATTTGTTTTCTGATGCTTACGCAAAATGGAAACACATACTAATTTTAAAAGAACAAAGACTTTGTACTATTGTAGTAGAATAATTCATTGTGTTATCTCCGTATAAGTCAATATACTGTGGCGGTACCATAGCCGATGAGGTTTAGCTGAGGCGTGGTTACCGCTACACCTATACTTATCTGTATTGATAAAAAAATCGAGACTTTACTGGTTTCATGCTGCCTCCGGGCATTGCCTCCAGTATCGTTCCCACCATATTTGTATTTACAAATGTCCCATATGTGTCTGATTCAGACCAAGAGGACGTTAAACTCCATTTTCGTTCGTAATTCATTGTGTTCATACTTGCCATTTTATAAATGCAACCATATATTACACATCTGTATAGGGTTTTTTTTTAATCAGGATTTTCTGGTGTTGCACTGCCTCTGGGGCATTGCCTCCAGGATCGTTCCCACCATCTTTATTATCTACTAAAGTCCCATATGTGTCTGTTCCAGACCGGAGGACGTTAAGCAGAATTTCATCTTTCATCATCATTGTGTTCATTCTTTGTTACTGTTTACATATGTTAGTGTTGAAAATTGGGAACTTTCCTGGTGTTGCACTGCCTCCGGGTATTGCCTCCAGGATCG
>JAGGCT020001280.1:12500-25000 GCA_017654935.2 Phymorhynchus buccinoides
TTTGCGGGACAACTGGGAGCCCTGTTGCGTGCGTGTGTGTGTCTGTTATAATTATATTGCATGTGTGCATAAATACTACCTTGACTTTTTATGGCAATAAAAGTTCTGTTCATTCACACTCATGCATGCGTTCATGCACGCACACATGCCAACACGCATAATGCATTCACGGGTGCAACTCCCCAAAATGAAAAAAACCTGAAAGGCAGGGATCTAGGGACTCATGGCCCCGGCAGGGTATAGGGGCAGAGCCCTGTTGGACGATTCAGGTGGGGGGGGGGGGGGGGGGGGGGGGGGGGGGGGGGGGGGGCAACTTAAGGAGTTAAGAGAGATAACGAGACAGACAGACAGTTAAAATGATAGACAGAGACAGTTTGAGTCTGATATTGTGTTAAGCCTTGTAAAATTATTACATTGCCTTTGTAAACTTCCAAGATAGAACAACCAAGTTCAAAACGCTCCAAATCGCCTGTGGTGAAATTTTGTTTTTTTGTTGTTGGATGAATTAAAAACACACCTGAAGTTCAGTTTCTGGTCAAATTAAAAATACTGAAATCAGTGTAAAACTGAAAGAGTAGCACACATGGAGAGAAAAAGAGAGAGAGAGTGTGTGTGTTGCCTTGGCATGAGGCTGTGTCAGACCAGTTGACATAAGCTAGAACGCCAAGGCTACATCAAAATGTTGTTATGCTCTGAATGGTTGTGCGGGGATTGTCTTAAGCCATGACAAGCTCCTAGCATAACATCAATCTAAAATCCCCCGAAGACGGAGTGTGGCTGCCCACATGGCGGGGTAATCAAAAACGGTCACACACGTAATGTTCTCATCCTTAGCTGGTGCATTTGTACTGAATTGTTCAAGTGCTCTGGCTGTTGGGATGATCCCTGGAGTCATTAAGCCAGGGAACAACAACACCAACAACAACAACAACAGAGAGTGTGTGTGTACATTTTCTTCTTGTGTGTGCAGGCAAGGTGAGTTAAAGATGTGGGGAGAAGATGAGGATTCGGATTATACTTTTTTTTAAATTTTATAGTAGAAAAAAAGGGAGGGGGGGCAAAGGGGAAGGGGGGGGGGGGCAAAAGGGGGGGGGGGGGGGGGGGGGGGGGGGGATTTGTCACACAGGTTCCAGTAAGGTTAAAGAAATCTAACAAATAAAGAGTGGTGAGATTTATACACAGGTGTGTTCCTGTAATTTACAATGTAGGCATGCATAGCCCCACAAACATTTTCCATTTGAGCAGAGACAGAGAGGTTGGTTGACTGAGGTGGGATGATGTGAGGTGGGGGGGGGGGGGGGTGGGGGCTATGTGCTGTTTCCCAGCCTCTGCATGAACTGCTGATGAAGGCTACCCCTCACTTTCTCCTCCAGTAAGTCACAGGTATGTAAGGTAGCCCCTGCCACTTACATGTATCTACTTCTCACTCCAATGATCTTTACACTGTGCCCAGTGACTGGTTAGTAGTGTATGGGGTCACAATGGTGTCAAAACTGGGATTACAACCATTTTGTAATGCCTCATCCCCCTGGCCCACTCTTTTTTCTTTTATACAGTGGAACCTCCCATTATAAGACTCCCTCCCACATAAGACCTACTTCTCCGAGACATTGCCCTTCTTCGCAAGTATTAAAATTACCTCCCTTATAAGACCTAACTTTTGATTTATGAAGGTCTTATAAGGGAGGTTCCACTGTATAGGGTTGTGTCTTCTTGTCCTTGAAACCAATTGTGATGCAGCACAGGAAAACCAGGCTAATGTCGTAAATGATCACTTTTGACTTATTCATATTTTCAGAAAGGTCAGAGACAACAGATTAACAGGCAAAAAACAATTCATCTATCTCTAATAGTTTATTTTGAAAAAAAATTCAATCAATCAAATCTCTCTCTTTCTTTCTCTTTCTCTCTCTTGTGGCTGGCCGACTTTAGCTGGGTATTCGCGTACTGCATCACAATTCTTTAAGAGGAAATATGGGCTCACTTTTATTATAGTAACACACACACAGGCATCCCACCCCCTAAAATGTTTGCATTCAAAAGTTTCCCTTAGAATGTTACTTCTAAAGTAGATCTATATATCTAAGTTAGATATATAGAAAGTTTCCCTTAGAGTTAGAATGTTACTTCTAAAGTAGATCTATATATCTAAGTTAGATATATAGAAAGTTTCCCTTAGAGTTAGAATGTTACTTCTAAAGTAGATCTATATATCTAAGTTAGATATATAGATCTACTTTAGAAGTAACATTCTCCCACTTCGGAAAAGGATAGGGGGTAAAGATGCAGATCAACACCCCCTGTCAGTCTTGGTTCATTGCGTTCTTTCCGTCTTTCTGCCTTTACCTTCTGCTATTATTGAATGCATTGGCAAAGGTCAAGATGTGCCACCCCCCCCTGCATTTCTCGGTTAATTCTATTTTTCCGTTTTTGCCTTTCTTACCATACATAAAGCTGTATTTTAGGAACATATTCAGCTAATAACCTTTTTGGAATACTAACCCTAACCCTAACCCTAGCCCTAAACCTAACCCTACCCCCCACTATGTACTGCAGTACACCACGATTTGTCCCAGTTGTGGTTCGTTGCGTTTTCCCGTCCTATAGAGTGGGGGGTAGGGTTAGGGTTAGGGTTAGGGTTAGTATTCCAAAAAGGTTATTAGCTAAAAATGTTCCTAAAATACAGCTTTATGTATGGTAAGAAAGGCAATAACGGAAAAATACAATTCACTGAGATAGGTAGGGGGGGTGGCACATCTTGACCTTTACCAATGCATTTTTAAATGTGTAAATGGATGAAAATTAACGTTAAATATAGACAACGACAGAGGTTCAAGTGCTCAATCTGTGCAGTAAGAAAGGCAAGACTGAAAAACCCCCGGAAAGAACCAAGAAATGGTGGAGGGGGTGTTGATTTGCATGATAGCGTTAGGATCACCTTAGGCTTATATTTTCATTCATGAAACTGAAAGAAGCAGACTTAGAGGTTACCTCTTCTACTAGTTCTAGCGCCATGTATTTTGTTTTACATTCTTGGTTGTCCGATGCATGCAGCATTTCAAGCAACAGGAGGAGAGCAACTATTTTTTTCAAGTGCGCATGCTTTGCTTCAATGGAAGAAACAGCGATATAATATAAGCTCTAAAAGCAGAAAAACACATGGCAGGGTGCTTGGCAGTGAATGTCTTTGCATTTGGTGGGAGTGTAGAATGATGTCTTGGGAGAATGCAATCACCCATGGTACTAAAAGAGTTAAGGGGCGCAAACATGAGGAGGGGCGGGGGGTGATATAGTACAAGATTGCCGAAATATGTCCTCAGTCAAAGGGTGTCTCTCAACAAAACCTCTTAGTAGTAGTGACCCCCCTTACCCCCCCCCCCCCCCCCCTCAATTACTTTTTTTTTAACCAAAAGATGACAGCACTGATACAGAGCTTCAGATTGTTATCAGACTTCATGGGTCACATGACCCCTGATGACAGAAAATGATGGGTCAATTTCCAAAATTAACTAAATAAAAGGGCCAATAAATAGGTCACTGTAGTCCTAAATTTAAATCTTAGTGCAGACTTCATGAGTTATATGACCCCTGGCTGCACAAAATGAGGGGGGTCAATGACCCATATTGACACGGGACCCCCTGACAATCTGAAGTTCTGATACTCCATTGCAACTCACTCCACGTTTTCTTACAAATACAGCCCAAAACATCATTCATAATCACACATGTGCAGATCTGTGGTCAGTTAAATTTTACTGAAGTTAAAATAAGAAAACTCAGGACTTTTCCAAACTTTTGGGACTATCAATATCATCATTATTCTATTGGTCACTGCAACTAGGGTTATTAACGCCCTTGACAGCAAGAGTTAAGCCATTGTTGATCAGTATCCAAAAGGGTATTCACTCTTGCAAAAGGCAGCCATTAACCCCTTGACTGCCAGACATTTAAAGAGAAACATCATTGGGCAAATCATGCCATGAAAAAGACAACTAATAGAGCCTATCTGGCAAAATGGTCTGGGGGTATTACTCTCTTGACTGTGTTAGAACAAAAGCCAGCATATCAGGGTTATTCCTCTTCATCTGATGACACCATCAGTGATGTAATCAGGTCAGTACGTTATACATTGGTGGCAGTCAAAGGGTTAACTGATTAAGTGGCATCAAATAGGGTTATTCATTTATTGGAGTTTTGTTTGGTCAGTACTCAACCATCTTCCCCCACCCACCAAGGGCATTCACTCTTGCAAAAGGTGTTCTTTGCAGTGGCCAATAAGCTTTCCCTTTCATTCATCTTTGCTTCATGGGGTTTGAAAGAGCTTAGTAAATCCCTGAATGATTAAAGGAGTGATCTACGTAACCCAAGTGATGTTGAGTAACATTGAAATTTAGCTCAACTAACCCTCCAATTTTCTCCTTTAAAATGTTCAACCGGGATCAAAACTTTTGCCCTCATTGGGTTAAGAATAGGGTTATGATTAGATTAGGGCTGTTTCTATGACTTGTAAGCAAAAGAATGATACCACGAGACTGAAAGCTGAAATGTTTAAAGGGGGGATTTAAAGACCCACCAGATCCATAAGTGAAAATCATGTGTTTCACATGTTTCCTTCTCTCGCTGGTAGGAAATCTTATTTTGACCAGGTCTGACTCCCACACAAATGCCCCTAAATTGAAAATATAGGACAGAGACTTTAAAGAGCAGCCTCAATTTAAAGTTGGGGGTATTTGTATATGGGTCACACCTACCCATAAAAAACCAAGGGACTTAATCCTGGCAGGTCAGTGGGTCTTTACTGCACCTTTGCTGGATGTTGCACAGCTGTAGGCTTACATCTGGGAAGAGGTGGAACTAGAACAGTAGCCTGTATAATTATGAGGTCAAAGTAAATCCCCACCCCACCCCCTACCAATATTCCACCCCACCCCGACCCCATTTTTTCCTGCCCCATACAGGTAGGCCTTCAATCCTTCAACTCTGCCCATTAAAACTAACCCCACCCCCTACTCTCCTCCCCACCATTCATCTCTAAGGGCACTATCCGTGACTATCGTGGGGTTCTCTGCCAACCAATCTTGGTGAATCCAAACCAACTAAAGACGGTTGCCCTAAACCTCTTCAGGCGGAGCCCAAAGGGCAAGGTCGCCAAACGCCGAACGGCCCCTTCAGAACAGAAAACGAGGGATGCAAGAACCGATGCCCCGACTCGCTCTACAACCCATGCACACACGAAACACAACAAAGTCCGACAGACGAGGGGTATAGATTATCAGAACAAAGGCAACCTGAGGAAGAGGTCACTTACTTCATCTGTTTGACGATGGTGCTTTTTCCACTCTCCCCAGCACCTGCAACAGATGCAACAGAAGGCAAGTCTTCGTGAACCTAGTCTTAGTGCCTTTGATCAAGGCCAATGGCAAGACAGGCATATTACTGCGCTGATTGCTTTAGCAATCAAGGTTTCGTCCGGCCTGAAAAACACCCGGCCGATCGATAATTTGAGCAGAAATACGACATAGATTGTGTTTAAAGGGTTAGTGAATGCTTAAATACGGTTGCATTGGTGATAAATGACGTCCACAATGACAATGATGCGGCATTGTGTCGTCTGTCAGATATCCAAGATGGCGGCCGCATAATAACAATTCGTTACTAAAATTACAGTGATTATGTTTTCCGGTGAATCGTGCCGACACTGACATCAGCATGCAGATGCTGCGGTACATCATGCCCGGTACTTACCCAGCAACAGTAATTTTATGTCCTTGGCAGCTTGCAGGCCATCGTCTTTCAAACTTCTCTCGATGGCTTTACTCCGCTCCATGGCTGCTCGTTCATCGGCGCTCATCGTACACCCCATGATGGCGGCCGGGCAAGCTTGCAGGAAAGATGCTCTGCCCGCCTTCTACCCCGTTGTTTCCAGCTGCTGAATCCACACGCCCTAGTTACCACACCAGTCAACAGCAACAAAGGACCACACCAAACACAATTAGGTCCCCCACAAATAAACAACAACCTTCGTGGATGGGCCTCCCCTCTTCTCTTCGGCCTGGCTAAGATGTCTGGCCCGAACTCTGCATTTATAAAAAGCCTCTAGGACTAGGCCTATGCCGGCTGTGTGAGAGAGAGAAACGGCGAGATGGAGGCCGCGCTGCCGCCTTGCAGCAGTAGAGTGATTGTCAATGCGACTCCCCATCCAATGGGAACGGTTCTCACAAGCCAGGCAGCCTCGGCAGCACGGCACAGTAGCAGCACAACACAGCACGGTAGCAGCAGCAGCAGAAGCCCTGTTTCGGGGGCTGTCGGTAAAAATACTTCGCCGCTACACAAACAGTAGCATTACTCAACCTGTGGGACGTGTGTCGAAAATCAGGAATTCTAGGCCTACACGGAAGAGGAAGAATGAGGAAAAGCGTTCGGGGAAGCAAGCCACTTGTCCACCAGTTCCTAGCGGTAGCCCTACGTCATGTCGGCCATAGCAGCACGGTGACCAGACGATCGATCGTTCTTGCTCAGTGGTAGCTTCCTACTACTGTCGACTGATGGCTGTGGCGGTTGTTGTCAAGGGAAGGACTATCATTCAATTTGTGTAAAACCCCACCGAAATGCCTGCTTATCATTCAACGATTGCATGGAATCCGTTCGTATTTTTCTAACTGTCTGAAAGTGAGCCCTCTTTAGACTACCAACCAAAACAGGCGATGTGGATGCCTCATTCTTATACTCTTTCTGTAGTTTCGTTTTCCCCCTGGCCTTTACTTCCAGTAGTACTTCCCTTCTTTCACCCAGCGGGATAATCTACTCCAAAACCAGGTGATGACATGCGTCAGTTTTCTCTGGGCTTTCGGTCTCCGGTCACGCTCATCGCTTGACCCCGTTTTAGAGCGACAAATGCCATGGACACAAAGCGACACACACACACACAGTGATCAACGTACACAACTGAACAACATGGCTTGAGTTGGGGTGTAGGGGTAGGGAGGGGATGGTATGGGAACGGTAGATGGGGGAGGATGGGCGGAGGGATAGTGAGGAAATGGGGTGGGTTTAGTTGGCGTCTGTGCGGGCAACTGTAATGCCTACGTTATTTCGGTCTTGCTCCGATTCGATCAATATAGGCTAACCCCCTCTCTCTCTCTCTCTCTCTCTCTCTCTCTCTCTCTCCTCTCTCTCTCTCTCTCTCTCTCTGTCTCTCTCCAGTTTACGCGCGCACCGTTTCGTACCAGTGTGGGGGCTGTGTTCACGTCACAAGCTGCACGGGCGATGCGAACATTATTCAGGAGGCCATACAATTAAAAAATTATGAAAATGCGGGTTATTTTATATTACTGACATGCGCGCTTGCCATGGTTGCTGCGCAATCTACTCGCTCACCGACTGGCTGCGTTTCCTGGGGGAGGGAGGGGGGTAAAGATGTTGCTGCAGCAGCTGTTTTGTGTAGTGCTGTGCCTAAAATCTGACCTTCACTGCACGTTGTGGCCTTTTACTCAAATGTCTTTTAATGATCACGTGTTGACATTAGCCTGTAGAAAGGGCCAATAGTAAATGAGAGCTGTACTATATTATGATTTTCAAAAGTATTGGAATATGGTACAGCTTAGTCTTACCTGGAAGACTATGACTTCTCTATTTCTAACCAGAGGGCAGTTGCACTGTCTGTACATAGTGCTGCAGCCAATGGATTGGTTGGCCTTTGGGAAACTTCCCCAACGTCAACTCTTCCTCAAATCCCTTTGGTCGAGAGAGTGGGGATGTACTCTGGGCGAGGCTTCTCCACTAGAAACAAATTGTGGCCCAGTCCATGGGAATAGCAGCTGCTACCTGGCAGTCATTGTCAGAAACAACACAGGCAACTGAACAAAACTGCACAAACAATTCAAACCTGACACCAAAGACACTCACAGAGAGAGGGAGAGAGAGAGAGAGAGAGAGAGAGAGAGATTTAACGCCTTCTGGGCCATTTGGGGCACTTGAAATTATAACTGAAGATCCTGAAAGACACTCAGTAGAAAAAGACTGTACTTTATACTCTTTGCTGATACTGCGGCAAATAAAACACTGTGCCAGTGCGTGCTTTTGTGTGTGTGTGTGTGTGTGTGTGTGTCAAAGTCATTTTTTAAATTTTCAGATGGAACATTGAATAAGCAATTACAATGTGCTTTTTTACATCAACTTGAGCTATCTGTAACAAAGAAATAAAAATAAAACAAACAAAAAAGAAGACAAATGCTTAATAACATGCAATTCACACACATAAATATATATATAAGATATAACTTTTTGTCCAAATGTCTTATCCCACAAGACTTGGGTAAGATCCCAATGCCGTGTTCACCTGACGAGATCCTCGTGGATCGAAACAGCTGTCGTGGACTGGGCTCTGTCTTGCCTCCCGAAGTACTGTGGCCAAATTATGCCTTCTAATAATGCAACGATATAATATGAGTTCACGAGTCAACCATCATGGCATGGCTTAGAAAGGCTTCTAGCGAACACTATTATTTTCCAAACGCAAGCTTCTAACACTAAATGACGCAAATGCAGTTTATGTTGTTGTCATACCCTGGCTTTAAGACTCCATGGATCATCCCAACAACCGAAGCACTGGAACCGACTATGGTACAAAAGCACCAGCTAGGGATAAGAACAGCTAGTACGTGTTTTACCGGGGTTTTTTTTATTACCACGCCGCGTGGGCAGCCACACTCCAACTTCGGAGGATTTTGGACTGATTCATGTTATGCTAGGAGCTTACCATGGCTAAAGACAATCCGCGGCATAATTACTATGCAGAACATACCAACAACATTTTGATGTAGCCTTGTGACATTTATGTAATGTTGGTTCTATTTTGAATCTTTTGTTTGGAAAAGAATAAGAATGTTTTTCTAAACAAAAATATTACAGTGTAGTGATTTAATGTATTTAGTATATGTCTGTCTAGAGCCTCAACTCAGCTGTTGTTATATGACAGTAACATGTTATGTAACTCCAATTCTGTGAGTATTCGTGTGTGTGTGTGTGCGTGCGTGTGTGTGCGCGCGCTTGTGTATGTGCGTGTGTGTGTGCGTCAACGGCGTGCGTGCGTGTGTGAGAGAGAGAGAGCGTGTGTGTGTGTGAGCGTGTGTGTGTGTTATGGACAATAAATAATTTGAATTACACTTTTGTTGACATTGGTTAGTTTTCTTTCTGTTTGTCTGCGGCATATATACTTCCCAGGGGACATCTGTTCTCGGACAAAATATACCCATGAACAGATTTTGATGAACTTTATCGGATAATAACAAAGGTATTGTCCTCAAGGAACAAAATTCCATTCATGACTTGAATTGAGGCAATCTGAATTATCATTGTCATGGACAGGATTTGTCAAATGTAATATTGTATCACTGTTTAGTCAACAAAAGGCTATACATGCGCGCGTGCACACACACACACACACACACACACACTGACGCACGCACGCACGCACACTACACGCCAACAACCATATACTACATAACAAACAACATAACCAACAAGATAGTAGCAGTGAGTTAATTAAAACAGCTTACAACCATACCTGTTGCTGATCAACATTCCTGCGACGACAGCTGTCCAGCTGTGTTCATACAGAACCCCCTGATCTATTGCCTCAGTGTTAGGGCCAGACACTGCCGCGGCATACGATTCGATTCACTGCAATCAGTCCGATTTTGACATTAATTGTGAGGCATGGTTGACGTAAAATTCGACTGTCTAAATGAGTCTGATGAAATCCTACTTGTTATGTTCACTATGTTTGTAGTCTCCCGTACATCGGACCTTTTATTTGATTCGTGTATTTGGGGTCTACATGAGCATAGCGAACGAAAAAAAAAGTTATTCTTAGACGGAAGTATTTCACGTGAATCATGACTCGCAGACATCGTCACTATCGTATCGTAATGGGGTCATATCGTATGCAGTGTGACTGGTCCTTTATTCTGGCAGTGGAAAGCACAGGTTGGCAACAAACATAACTCGTCAATGTAGTGTCATATTATGATTTTTTAAGTCCACGGTAAAGCATGAGATGCGTTACGGCGTATCGTCATTTCTCGCGTGAAAAACAACGCGCAAACGGTGGAAGATACGTACGTCATGACGGTCTACTTCATGCGTAGGTGAAGACGGGGTAAAAAGCCCATGGGCGGGTAAGAAGCCGATGCCAATTATCTCATGAAATGAAGCAAATTTCAGCCACATTTTGCCCATGAGACGAGTGTTAATGTTTAGCATTCGTCTCATGGGCAAATTTCACTGAAATTTGCTTTATTTCATGAGATAATTGGCATGGGCTTCTTACCCGCCCATGGGCTTTTTACCCCGTCTTCATCTAATCTTCTTTTTCTTCTTCGCCTTAGGCAGCCAACTTCATCACGTTGAAGATTCTGCTGTACTTTAGTGGGTAGTACAAAAAAGAAAGAAAACAAGTTCTGAAAAATATATTGTAGAAAGTGAACTGATGAGATGCTATGAGGAGAAGATAGATCCCAATACAGTCAGGGATAATTTAAGTATTCTTTAGATACACCGTTTGCTGGGCAGATGGATGTTTATGAGATTCCTTTCCCTTCCCTTTTTTCTTTTTCCCTTATCATATCATATCATATATCGCATATAGCCTTCAGCCTGCTATTACCTTTTAGTTGAAGCGCAATTTAAAACTTTTTTTTTTAGAGAGTACAACATACAATGAAACAAGCAAACTGATCTGCATACTAATTATTACTGAATACTTATGTTAGCATGGAAGCAATAATCTTCCCAAGTATGATCTATTTTGTGTTTAAAACTTGAGCGATCCTGCGGTTGCAGTACACAAAGTCACACACGACCGTTTAATGCCCCGGTCTAGCCGGAGACATCCGGGCCCCGCATGATGCATGCAAAGTGTATCATGCACGACCGTTACTTGGGCCCCACATGATGCATGCAAAGGAGTAAGGGACATGTGTGCCAGTAAGGTCGCACATATGTTGCATGCAGAGGAGGACCACAGACCTTTCGCAGAACCTAGGCAAGACCAATCCGGCTACCGTAGCGGCCCCCGGGGTCGAACCCCGACCGGCACAGCTCCTGCCTTACCACTACTTTGATCTATGGCCCCTAATTCCCTAGTTTACTGTGTGGTTGGGACAAGGGGGGGGGGGGGGGATTCCGCATCTCAACGCATTTAAATTAATGCAACTCAAAATGCAAACACCCATTTAACAATTTAATTCAAGTGTTCTTCTTTCGTTCAGATGGAAACCAAAGTGATCTCGACGTGTTTCTTGCAAAAAACGCATCCGTCAGGGTGCCCCTTTAAGGTAAATGCGCAGACCATTGCTGTTGCGTATTAAGCTCAATGTGCACAACATTGCTCATTAACCCTTTCACCGCCGGCCACTGTCGCATTTTAGCACCACAGCGATTTAACATCTATGTTACTAACAGGCATCAAATTGGGGTCTATTATCCAAAGACCCTATTGTCTTAGTTTTGGGAAGTAAGGATAGATCTTACTTTATTTATATCACAGAAGAATCCCCGATACTGCAGATGGATTTTGTTCTCTACCCAGATAAATTTAATGGAACTTTTGGGCTGAAATATGGCTGGCGGTGAAAGGGTTACGCTTATTGAACAGGTAATATTGAGCTTATTGTACAATTTTCTTGCTCGTTAAGTTTAATGCGCAATTAAGCCTATTGGACACGACATAAACATAGATCAGAACTAGAAAGAGAAAACGCTAGATTAAGCAGCGGCGCCACAGAGCATTTTGGGCTGCAGTGACCTTTGACCAATCACCTTCACCTTCGAGCTTGGCCTATAGATATTGTAACTAGGGGAAGACGGGGTAAAAAGCCCATGCCAATTATCTCATGAAATAAAGAACATTTCAGTGAAATTTGCCCATGAGCCGAATGCTAAACATAAACACTCGTCTCATGGGCAAAATGTGACTGAAATTTGCTTCATTTCATGAGATAATTGGCATGGGCTTCTTACCCGCCCATGGGCTTTTTACCCCGTCTTACCCTACCTATCCACATGCAAAATTTGAGGGTTCTAGGTCCCTCCGTTCAAACGCTATCGTGTTAACATAGATAGCCAGCCAGCCATGATGCCAGGAACATTTTTCTTTGCAGCTGCTGCGACTAATCTAGGGGAATGTCAATTTGTAGTTTGCTTTTTGGTTAAATTGAGTTGGCGGACCATATAATTATGGCTATGTTTTGGTTAGAGCGGTTCGGTAGTTTTAGCGCTGTGAAGTGGACTTTTTTCTATTGGTGGTTTGGGGGTGGAGTGTGTGTGTGCATGTGTGTGTGCATGTGTGTGTGTGTGTGTGTGTGTGTGTGTGTGTGTGTTTGTGTGTGTGTGTGTGTATATATATATATATGTGTGTGTGTGTGTGTGTGTGTGTGTTTATGTCAGTGTGTGTATGTATATGTGTGTGTGCGTGCGTGTGTGTATATGCGTGTGTGTAT
>JAGGCT020001281.1:0-25000 GCA_017654935.2 Phymorhynchus buccinoides
AGTTTGTGCTTGTCGCTGCGAGGGAAACCTTCCTCTATGCGTGACCGTTTTTGATTACCCCGCCACATGGGCAGCCACACTCGACTCTGACTTTGGGGGAGCTGAGTCAGTGACCTGGTGGCCACAGCTCAATGTTTAAGCCTTGTTCCCCCTCTCAGGACATGCGTTGACTTTCTTTAAAAAATTTTGTTGTAGCAGAGAACGACCATTTCCTCCACTAACGTAACAGACATCACCATCATAACATTCTGCCAATTTTCGTTACGCTTGGTTCAGTCATTAAAGGCTCTAAGAAGAAAGAAAAAAAACTTGTGGGGATACCGGGGGTCTTTTGTATAAATAGTTCCCCCACCTTCTGGAAGTTCTGTGCTTGTAACTTCCTCTAATCTGTCACTCTTTGACTCTGCCTTTTCCCTTTGCCTATTGTCATCTACTATCTTTCTGCCTTGCCAGTCCATTGCCCTGCCTTTTTTCAAGAAACTCTTTCAAAAAGATTTCCTCCAGTCGAAGACAGACATGATGGGCCTATTTCTTAGGCGCATAATGGCAGCATGACGCATCTGCGCTCATAATTGATATGAAACAGTCTGAGCGATCGAAGAAGAAGAAATAAAAGAAAAAGATACCACGCACACACACTGCAAAACAAACTAGAAAGTCAGTTCTATAAGTCATCTTTATTTACAAACTACAACAATATATCAGTCATCTTTATTTACAAAATACAACAATCTCATAATTATAGACCTGATTTCTGTGGTATAAAATCTTATAGTTTTCCTTCTTAGAACACTTTAAACAAAAAAAGAAGATTTAAAAAAAACACCTCAACAGCAGTCTGAAAATAAGATCTTAATAAAATAATCATTTGTATTTACAAAATATAACAATCCTATTGTAGAATCAGAATATATAAAAAAAAAAATCCCACATAATTCCTCTTCTTTTAGCTTTTCTTCATTTAACTTTACTATCCAAATAGTACAGATGAAAATAAAATTGTCCATAGCAAAGCTTGAAAAACGACACGAAAATCCTAAAAAGCACCAGACAAACCAAAGTCAAAACTATCATTCACTTAAAGGAATGCAGAATTGAAAAACAACAATAGGAATTGTTCGGAAATAATTAAGGGGAGTAATTTCATGGTGTGTGGGAGTGATCTCGCCTAATTCAATCGGTCAAACAGGGGAAGTTACTCTACCATCAGGTAAATCCCCAGCCCTCGCTTCGCTCCAGCTTAGTGACTATCAGTTTCTGTGGGGTAATAGGGAAGGTCTTAACCAGGAGGCTCCGCTTGTATCCAACACATTTACGCTCATAATTGGAAAAAACCATGAACGCTGTTTTACTCATTTCTAAGTCAATTTGTTTCACAAACGCATGGAAACAAAATTTCCTGAGGTTTTCCCACAAAATGACACAATAAGTTACAGAGTGCTTCCACTAACCCAACGAATGATGGTTGGCTGATGGTTCATCACACAATCATGTACTATTTGGAGCTGAGTGGACGTTAGTTACACCCAACTTTCATTCAGAGTGTTAGTTGCTCAGGTACATTGAAAAAAATGAAAATAAAGGTTGAATGATGGACTGGTTGATTAACATTTATGCTTTCAAACGGGCTAGCTGGCATTTATTTACAGGTTGCGCTTTAGCAAAAGACCTAATTAGCTCTGGACACTCAACAGTGCAAAACTGTAATTGAAACATTTTTTAAAGTTAAAAGTTATTCTTTCTTGAACCAACAATTGCACTAGATTCTGAACGACCGATTTACTGTATTTTACGGACTATAAGGCGATATTTTTTTCCTAGACTGAGACCCCTGCGCCTTATAATGTCACTGATAATATAGTAAGAAACTGTAATAACAAAATATGAATTTTGTGTAAAATTTGGGGGTGCCCCTTATTGGCTACTGCAAAGAACGCCTTTTGCAAGAGTGAATGCCCTGAAGATGGTTGAGCGCTGACTAAACAAGGGAATAACTCTCGCCAATAACCCTATTTGAGGCCAAAAAATGGCTGCCTTTCGCAAGAGTGAATGCCCTTGTCAGCAGTGACCAACAAGGGATTCACTCTCATTGTCAAGGGCGTTAATAACCCTAGTTGCAGAGGCCAATAATCAGATGTGTCTTGTAAAAAAAAAAATCCAATAAAAATGATTCTAATCTAAAGCAATTGTTATTCATATAGATATGACTAGCTGACCGGCAGTTCACATGTAACACACAATTAACGACAAGTGAATATTACAGTTAATGTACATAAGTAGTTTTAACAATTTTTAAAAAGCTATTCTAAACTGAACCATTTATTTACCACTGATGCTGACTAGATTATTCTTACACGCATAACATTTTCTTTTCTGAACTAGAAGCCATTCTTACTTGAAATGAACAATTACTATCGATTCTGACTAAATGTTACACAAGTATTAACACACATTTACATTTTCTTTTCTGTAAATAACATAACGCATAGTATTTACGTTTCTTTTACCACAGCACCGCATGTCTTTAATCTAATCAACATACTATAGTTTCTACATATTCATAACTTTGTAACACATTATGAATAAAATTCATGAGTATTGTTTCATTCTTCATTGTTGTTGAAAAAAGGCTTTGTAACAATAATAGAATTAGATTTGTTTTTAGCAAAAGTATTTACGTTGGAGCATTATGTCGTCGCCCGCATGCAAAAGAGACGTAAGTCGTATGACGTCACTTCACATGAGGAATGGAAAACTCAATATTGTGGTCATTTCAGGCCAAATATCGTCATTTTATGTTCATTTTGTGTCACCATCGATGTTTTATCTTTGCAAATTCTTGTTTTATAGCTTTGTTAGATGATACAGCTTGTCTAGATCAACTGGTAAGTCCAACACATCGAAGTTTACCAACTTTGAGTTACGTCTCTTTTGCACGCGGACGACGATTTAATAAACAATCCATTCCTTCTGAAGGAAAATAAAAGTAGTCTATTGTTTAAGCTACAAGCTTTATAGGCTCAAAAATAACTTTAAAAAAAGGAAAGAAAACTGATCAGTGTGCTTCTCTGTGTCAAAAGACAATACTCTAGCACATACAATGGTGCAGTGGAAATATTGTCAGATAAAATAAAAAGGACCGAAATTCTATGGTAAAAAGTACTCACTTATGTTGACACAAAGCAAGAATTTAAACCAAAAAAACCTGCAATCAGGTATCAGGTATTAGCCTGCATGGAAGAATCAGTCAATTCACCATGGGTTGCAAAACAGACTTTATTATCAAAGTTTAAAATCCATTAATGTTTAGAATAACTTGGTATTTTCAAGTCAGTAATCATTTGATTATATCGGTCCTTTCAGCACCACAAATTTGTTTTAATAATTAGTTATTTATCTTCAGCATCATTCACTCTTTTAGTTTTCATCATTCAAATAACTGAATTTACGAAAGATCTACTTTCTATCACTTGTTTTTTAATTTAGCAAGATAAACTTTAAAAAATCATTAGGTTTTTTTTTAAGCAAGCAAAAAAAGGAAATAATTTGAAATTGAAATAACTATAATTATATCAATGTATTTTTAAGGACCGTTTGACCCTGTCCATGTCTTTAGTTATTTAAGAAAGGCCATAATAAAATTACGGTCAATTTTGGTTAGTTGTTGGTTGGTTGTAATACTAAGGTTTGACTGTACTTTTCACTATCTTTTCAAACAATAATTGAAAACATTTTTCTTTACCAAAATGTACTTGACTTTCTTCTTTCCTCACATTTTGTTTGTTTCTTTAGCAAGATTAGAGATACTTTTCTTTTCTTTAAACTTTGACGACCCCAACAAATCCCAACAATAAACAGTGTTTTATGAAGAGTGACATCCAAACTTTGCACCAAAAATGTAATTGAAATCTTGTCATAAATTTTCAGAGGAAACTTTTTTACGTATAAACTAAAACGCACAAACCAAGACCTACTTGGCAGATACACATATGCAGATTAAGATTAAAATTATATCCCAGTCGACAGCAAAGGCCATGTCAGGGCTGTCACCACGTTATATCTCACCACGTATTAAAAAGGGATAAAAACACAAGGTAAAACAAGATCAAAGTTTTTTTTGGTTAAAATACTTTATACACATATGCAGACCTGTTTACCCCCTACACAAGTCTTGAGTAGTCTGGATAGCTGAAATGAGTAGTTTGGGTGTGAAATGTGTAGTCCTGTTCATTAGAACCACCAAACACAGCTTACTGAAAATGAGTAGCAATCAAGAATTAAAGAGCATTATCATCAATTTTGAAGAGTAGTAGAGATGCAAATTGAGTAGAATACTACTCGGAAAGAGTAGAGTAAACAGGTCTGCATATAACAAAGGCATGAACAACCAGTTTAATGGATAGCAAGTAAAAAAATAACACCCACATTATATAATGCCCACATTTCTTGAAGAAGCAGCATCCCTCTCCCTCATGGATATTAAAACAAAGCTACTTTATAAATATAAACACAAAAATATTTGTTTACATATATCAACATCATGTTTATATAATTCAACAAGTTTTAGCATCTCCCATATTTGTGTTACCCTGATCATATTTAATAATAAGGAATGGAATCTGCACTGTACATTGCACAGTATTTCATAATAATTAAATACAATCTCAATAAATACAGTACATTTGCACACTTAATTAATAAGACACTAAGAGGGTGGGAATTAAGAGTTCCTACATTAACACACACACACCCAGCCACATCACACCACACACTATCTTCTTCTTCTTCGTTCCCAGGCCACATGGCCATAATGGATAAGGTATGTATGTGTCCGGTTTTCAGTTTTCACTGGTCTCCCCGCTGCGTACAGCCGACACATTCTGATTTCAGAGGAGCTCAAAGGAGAAAAATTATTTAGTAGATTTTTTTGGAAAAAAGGCAGGAAAATGGGGCCAATAAGTCAGAAAGATAGTAGATGATAGAAAGCAAAGGGAAAAGGCAGGAGAATGGGCCAATACGTCAGAAAGATAGTAGATGATAGAAAACAAAGGGAAAAGGCAGAGTCAAAGAGAGTGACAGATCAGAGGAAGTTACAAGCACAGAACTTCAAGAAGGTAGGGGAACTATTTTTATGAAAGACCCCCCGGAATCCCCACACTATCTAAAAACTGCTTACTGATACTTACATTTAGACAAACTAAACACCAAAGCGGACATATTTCAGAGGATTCAGACCTTCTTCGTCAAGCCATTGAAAACTAAGAATGAAATAGTGAGGCCAAGAGAGGAGATAACGAAATTGAACAAAGGGTGAATACTCTCTTTCTAATTAACTCCCCTCCACCAAAGTTGATTACGATACTAATCACCTAGCAGTGCGTGGGTCAGAACCAAAGTGAGACAAACAAAGCATCATTAGAAAGAGAATATTCACCCTTTGTTCAATTTCATTGAAAACTACATACTGTTGGACTTCCAAGACAAACTAAGTAACATACCTAGAAAGAATGTCCAAAGTCGCTTTCTACGCACACACACACACACTTTCTCTAGGGAGAAAGGTGGCAGAGTGGTTAAGACGTTCGCCTGCCAAATGTAATGTGTGACTGCAGCGTGAGTGACCCGGGTTCGAATCCCAGCATCACCCTTTCTTTCTAGTTTGACAGGAAAATCGAACTGAACATCGAGTCCTTCGGATGGGGACTTAAAGCTAGTCTGACCCGTGCGCGTTACGCACGTAAAAATCCAACGGAAGTTGAAAGTCGGTAAGAGCAGGGAGAAATCCCGCTGCCTGGTATGGCCAAATTGATAGCTAGGTTTTCCAAGTGTGCCCACACCCCCTCCTCACCCTGTGCGGAAAAAAAAAGTGAAAAAAAAAAATGGGTAGGCGCTGCACTTGCAGCGACGCGCTTTCTGAGGGAGAGCAGCCCAAATTTCACACTGATAAATCTCTGTGACTAGAATATACCAAATACCCACGCGTATATCGCGCGCTTAGGAATCGATTCGCTTCCGAAACACCGGAGATACGGGTGCCGAGAGGCCGGTGGATACGCATTTCGCGCATTTGCCCAACCGCGCAAATGACACGGCCGCCTCGTTAGGGCTCATAGCAAATTTGAAGCGATTCGGTTGAAAAACGGCGGAGTTATAAGGCCCGTTTTGTGTTTCACACACACACACACACACTTGTCTTTTATTATGATGATATGTCATTCACTTTCTCTCACTCACACACAGTACACTCTCTCTCTCTCTCTCTCCGGCTACTCATGGACTTCAAAACAAACACAGCATCATTGAGCACGTAGAAGGAATGCCGGTCTCTCTCTCACTCTCTCTGTTTATGAATTACTCAGGAATTTTAAAACTATCTCTCTTTGTAATTCACTCTCTTTCTCTCCCACACTCACGATCTCTCTCCCTCACTCTCTTTCACTCTTTCTCTCTCTCTTCTAAGATCTCTCTATGTAATTCACTCTCCATTTCTCTCACGCTCACTATCTCTCTCCTTCACTCTCTCTCTCACTCTATGTAAGAAAACAAGAGAAGATGATGCTCATTTTATGTTATGTTGTCCTGCTTTGCATGATTTATGAAAACGGTACTTTCGCAAAAGTTCCACAAACATCCAAACCAGTTTCGTTTTAGTTTACTCTTTGCTTCCACGGATGAGAAAATTGAGAACATGTATTTATGAATGAGAAAATGGTAAGAAACCTGTCGATTTATCTTTACGCTTACGATCAGTTATGATATCACGAGATACATTAATTTGTTAATATTATTATTATCAGATGTATATGATGTTTTGTTTATCCTGTACCCCCTTCATGAGGGGCAAAGGCCAAAAAGAATAAATAATTGTCATTGTGATTGTCTCTCTCACTCTCCCATCTCTCTCTATCAGCTGGCCATGGACTTCAAAACAAACAAGGCGTCATTCAGAACATAGAAGGAATGGCGGAGGTCTCCCTCGCACAGGTAGGGAACGCGAGTGAAGCTCTCCACCTCGAAGCCGGCGGGTTCAAACACCGCCCGGTTCAACTGGCTGACCTGTTCTTCGAACGTGGAGCCGGTGATGTGCAGCTCCTCTGTCGGCACGTGATCTTTGGAATCTGATAAGAAACACACAGACAGGCAAACACATACACACATACACAAAGACAGACAGACAAAGAGAAAGAAACGAAAACATTAATAACTACATACTTGCATACGAGTCTGAATGATTCTCTGGAAACCTATGACGGTCAGTGGTGCCAGATTCAAAAGTGTTTACAGTGTAAAACATCGACACAACAAACATTTCAAACAAAAAACCATCAAGCATTCCTTAGACTCATAATACATTGTTCCACCTATGTGAACAAAATCAGGCTGAGATAAGCAGTCGTTGATATTCAAGCAATAAAAATTGTGGAGAAACGTGTGTGTGTTAAAGATTAAGATTAAAATTATAGCCCCGTCGACAACAAAGGCCATGTCAGGGCTGTCCCCACGTTAAATCTTACCACGTAATGTGTGTGTGTGTGTGTGTGTATGTGTGGTTGGTGTGTGTGTGTGCACATGTCCCGATTGCCATTTTGTGACATACAGGAAGGTAGTGTCAAAAATAATAAGAAATAAATGTGCTTGCATTCAATACCAACAGAAACGATGTACAAGTGCACGCACCTCTTGTAGAATTAGCAAAACAAAATTGTACGACCAAATTTTATGGACTCTAAGGCGATACTTTTTTTTCCTTCCCCCCCCTGCGTCTTATAAAGTGACTGATAATATAAAAAGAAACTATAATAACAAAATCTGAATTTTGTGTAAAATTTTTGGCGATGCGCCTTATAATCAGGTGTGCCTTGTAGTCCTTAAAATGCAGTATATCTCAAAGCCATATAATTTGTGAGAAAATGGATGAAAAACAAACAGCTCTCGGTAGTATCAGGTAGTGTTAGATCCGTTGGCTTAACGCGCAACTGGTTGTAGACTGAACAACCATATCGCCACCAGATCTAAACAAAAGGGGAACAGGCTAATATTCTCCCAGAAAACAGGCTATTTTGAAACAACGTTCTGCAAAAAACACAAATGCAAAGCAGATTCGATTCTGCATTACTTCAAACAATGCAGAAACTCCGCGGCAAATCGGATAAGAACAGCAGAAACGCTTGCCCAATAGAGCATTTGCCACGCGCCGGTGACCTTGAAGTTCAGAGTTGAATTTAGATAGCTGAATTAGAGAGGTCAGCGCAACTCGGGCAGAACGAGCTCGGGCAAATTAGTAGTCTAGAATAGTGAACGAACACTCGTGGCAAACGCCCTATTCTAGCATCCGTCCTAGGAAAATACTCAATCAGAAGGAAAAGCAGACTTTTTAATATGAACAGGTAATTAATAGGTAATAGGTACTTTAGAGTCACAGAGGCGTCTCTGTGAAATTCGGGTTGCTCCCACCTGGAGAGCGCATCACAGCCAGAGGTGCGCCACCCAATATATATATTTTTTGTGTGCATGCGAATAGGATCACAATGTCGTAAAATGAACAAAACTGGAAAGGAACAAACGCGAAATTTTATCAGAAGAAATGCGAGATGAAGTCCACAGTTTCTTTGACAAAGTGGGAGTGCCATTACAAAAGATTAAGATTAAGATTATAGCCCCGTCAACAACTAAGGCCATGTCAGGGCTGTCACCACGATAAATCTTACCACATATTCAAAAAGGGATAAAAACACAAGGTAAGAGCCAAATCAAAGTTTTTTTGTTAAAATACTTTTGTCATTACAAAAAACAACCAACACCTCACCACAATACTTGGTGTCCAAAAAACCTGGTAAACCTGCTGCGATTGTCAACATGCGACTGAAAGAGCTGCATGCTAATTATAGGCAGGAAGGCTGAAATGTAGCTTTTTCCACTTTTGCCAAATGTTACCCCCTGAATGCAAAAAACCCAAATGATGAGCGCATTCCTCAGGCAAAGCCTGTTGTGTGAATACTGTGCAATTGTGGAGAGAAAAAAATGACCCGTCCTCAATGGGATTTCAACAAAGCACGGTCTTCATGGATTCAAACTGAAGTCAGTCTACCACATTGTCAAGATTTCAACATGCCCAGAAAACTCCATGGGCTGTGTTTACAGGAAATGTCCCGACTGTGAAATGTCCCGACTGTCCCGTCTGCATCCACTGACAGTGCACCAAGGAGAACTCACGTGGCATCGGTGAACCACGAAAACAGGTCAATGTTAACAACAAAGCGACGTCACTAGATGGCTGCTGGATAGTTTACCTTTCGTGCTCCGGGAACTTTTGTGCAATTTTTGTGTGTGTTGCAGTGTTGAAATTATAGTTGACCGATTCGCTATGTCTTGCTGAACCGATCGGCGAGTGGTGCGTGCTATATACTACATGGGGTATTGCTTGTAATTCTTTGTTGAAGTTGGTGTATGGAAGAAGGAAGGACATTTCTATTTTTTGCTGCATGATCTTCCCAGTAACATTTGCATGTGCAATGTATGGAAGCTTCTGTGTGGGCATTCTCATGGGTGGGAGTAGAACATTTCAGCAATACTGACAAATTTTCTCAGCTATACTGAAAAAGACAGCAAGGATATATTTACATGTTCCAGTCAGACAGAATTGCTATACTGAATTCAGTATCTTAACTGAAGGCCTCCCACCCCTGCATTCTTCTTGTAGCGCGAGTTTCTAAGTTTAACAGCTTGTGAGACTGCTGGTTGCTATCTTACATTGTTGTTGTTGTTGTCACTGACGGATCTGCTGTGTATGTTGCTGGTTGCTATCTTACATTGTTGTTGTTGTTCTGACGGATCTGCTGTGTATGTTGCTGTTTACTACTTACATTGTTGTTGTTGTCATTCATCTGCTTGTATCTCCTGCTGTTTACACTTACATTGTTGTTGTTGTTGTCATTGACGGATCTGCTGTGTATGTTGCTGGTTGCTATCTTACATTGTTGTTGTTGTTGTCACTGACGGATCTGCTGTGTATGTTGCTGGTTGCTATCTTACATTGTTGTTGTTGTTGTCATTGACGGATCTGCTGTGTATGTTGCTGGTTGCTATCTTACATTGTTGTTGTTGTCATTGACGGATCTGCTGTGTATGTTGCTGGTTGCTATCTTTTTTTTCTTCTATTTCTTGGATTTCGCCATGATATAATAAGACGAGATGAATGTGAACTCAAAAAGCAATGCCCAGTCCCCCCTGTGTCTGATGTCCAGGAGAAAAGACTGAAAGAAAACGAAGATGATCCTGATGCCACTATAACTGATGTCAATTTTCCTATCAAGTATCCTTATTGACAGTGAGGGTGAGGCTGACGAGTTCCATGATTCCAGTCCTGTGTGTACATTTCCAGAGAATAAAAAAATGTCTATGAATCAAGATTTGAAAAGCAAGTTGCGTAACCTTTTGAGGGATCCTGAAAGAACCTAACTCATTTCTAAGGTGGTTACAGCAGATTTCAATTAATTATTAAAAAAAGAAATTGGCACTCTCAAAGACAAAATCGCCACCTAAGATCGCAAAATCGCCCTTTTGAAGGAGAAGATTGACGATTTTGAGCAGTATGGGCGAAGGAATTCATTCTGAATCAGCGGCATTCCAGATGCTGAGGGAGAGGACACAGATCGGCCGGTGAAGTAGGTGGCGAAATCCATTGGTGTGGATGTCATTGACCACATGATCGATAGGTCCCATCGCGTGGGTACCAAGACTGCTGGAGGGGGGTCGCATCCTGCGCTCGTCAAGATGGCGTCTTACCGATACAAGAAAATGATCGTGACCCAGAAGAGGAAGCTGGCGGGGAGGGGATCATCGAAAGCTGTTTCCCAAACTGCAGTGGCCATCTTCATCTGTCCTCATCTGCCTCCCTGCCCAGAGAATGTATTTACATCAAGTTGTGAAGAGGATCCCATGCAGGAAGCCGATAGTCAACTTATTGCTTCTGGTACAAGGTTCTGTTCTTTTAAGTGCCTGAAGAACAGCTTTTACCCATCTGCTGTCAGAGCCATCAATACTCAGTAGGCTCACTCCCACTCCCCTAGGGGAATTCTATATTCTATTTTGCTCAGTCAAACTTGGGTCAATCGGTGTGCCTGCATACTCGCGGTCTTGTGTGAGTGTGAATGTGTGTGTGTGTGTGTGTGTGTGTGTGTGTGTGTGTGTGTGTGTGTGTGAGGGGTCTAGTATTGGCATTAATGTGTATGCACACGTGTATGTGTTGGTGTATGTGTAGGTGCGTGTCTGAGAGTAAGAGAGAATCTGAGGGAGAGATTGATACATGATGATGTAATCTGATTGTGTTACCATTTTTTATCTTTTCTCTTATATTGGTTGTCCATCCATGTGCATGCTTTCGTTGTTGGATTGTGTCTTGTGCAAAACCAAAGCGATTTCCTTTGAACTATGATGCATTGGCTGATTAAAGAATCTTGAATTGCTTCTGCTGCATGTCCAGATTGATCGGGTCGATTTCTGAAGCAGGCCAGATAACGGTTTTCGTTGGGTGTTGTGGCCCCTGAACTTGGAGTATGGCCGCCCATGTCATGTGGCGGGGCCCTCATACACGTACTCTTCCCACCCAAGGCCATAAGAAATGTTCACATGGCACTGGGTGTGCCCCCAGAGCGCTTAAGCTGGGGAATGAAAACAACAAAACAACAACATTGGGTGTTGCATGCCAGAGGCTGTTTCACGATATTTAGTTTGGGCCTACGCATTGAAAAACAAAATCAGCTGCTGAAGTAGCTAGTCGTTGTTTGACCAATTCAGCACTAAAGGACCTCCCCCCCACGGATCCTGCAAAGTAACAAAGGCAAGGAATTCATGTGGAATGTCATCAGAGTGTGTGTGTGTGTGTGTGTGTGTGTGTGTGTGTGTGTGTGTGTGTGTGTGTGTGTGTGTGTGTGTGTGTGTTTACACCCTGCTTCCTCAAACCACTACCATCATATCCTCCCTTTCCCCTTAAATCTGTCTTTACTTTCACTGTCTCATTTATTCATGATTTCTACTCACACAACCTAACCTCAATTGACCCTCTCTTTTCATTCTGAGCTCTATTCAGTTTGTTCTTGTCTTGCTTTTAAACTCTGTCTCCCTCTCCACTAACCCCCAGTCCGATGAAAGCTCTACGAACAGAAAGCTTGCTTCTTCCCTTTTTCTACTATGATCACCAAACCCAAACCCTGGTGAGTTTCCCCATTCTACCATTTTCGTCCCTCATCAGAGAAAACTGTGATCTGGCATCACCATCATCATGGGCGCCACCTCACCCCCCCCCCCCCCCCCCCCCCCCCCCCCCCCCCCACCCCCGCCCCGAAAGTCAGGGTTATCCATCATGTCAGCTTTGATTCACAAGAAAACACACAAGTGACGTGATCATGCATTGTAGATTGCGATCTAATATCGCTGACGTGCACGTTCACCCCTCAACAGAAAGTCAATGCGCTATTCAGTGATACATCCGGGAACTGTTTGAACTTTTCAGATGATCAAGTTCTGCTTGGAGATGCCCCGCAAAGACAATAATTATACCAATCTCCAAACATGAGAAAGAAGGCCTGAAGACTTGGAAGCTGTTTCCCAAACTGCAGTGGGCATCTTCAACTGTCCCCATCTGCCTCCCTGCCAAGAGAATGTATTTACATCAAGTTGTGAAGAAGATCCCATGCGGGAAGCCAATAGTCAACTTATGCGCTTCTGGTAAAAGGTTCTGTTCTTTTAAGTGCAAATCTAACCGCCTGAAGAACAGCTTTTACCCCTCTGCTGTCAGAGCCATCAATACTCAGTAGGCTCACTCCCCTAGGGGAATTCTTTATCCTATTTTGCTCAGGTGTCAATCGGTGTGCCTGCATGCTCGCGGTCTTGTGTGTGTGTGTGTGTGTGTGTGTGTGTGTGTGTGTGTGAGAGGGGTCATGTATTGGCATTAATGTGTATGCACACGTGTATGTGTTGGTGTAGGTGCGTGTCTGAGAGTAAGAGAGAATCTGAGGGAGAGACTGATACATGATGATGTAATCTGATTGTGTTACCATTTTTTATCTTTTCTCTTATATTGGTTGTCCATCCATGTGCATGCTTTCGTTGTTGGATTGTGTCTTGTGCAAAACCAAAGCGATTTCCTTTGAACTATGATGCATTGGCTGATTAAAGAATCTTGAATTGCTTCTGCTGCATGTCCAGATTGATCTGGTCGATTTCTGAAGCAGGCCAGATAACGGTTTTCATTGGGTGTTGTGCCCCCTGAAGTAGGAGTATGGCCGCCCATGTCATGTGGCGGGACCCTCATATACGTACTCTTCCCACCCAAGGCCATAAGAAATGTTCACATGGCACTGGGTGTGCCCCCAGAGCGCTTAAGCTGGGGAACGAAAACAAAAAAACAACATTGGGTGTTGCATGCCAGAGGCTGTTTCACGAAATTTAGTTTGGGCATACGCATTCAAAAAGAAAATTAGCTGCTGAAGTAGCAAGTCGTCATTTGACCACTTCAGCATTAAAGGACCCCCCCCCCCCACCCCCCCCCCCCCCCCCCCCCCCCCCCCCCCCCCCCCCCCCCCCCCCCCCCCCCCCCTGGATCCTGCAAAGTGACAAAGGCAAGGAATTCACGTGGAATGTCATCAGAGTGTGTGTGTGTGTGTGTGTGTGTGTGTGTGTGTGTGTGTGTGTGTGGTTGTGTGTGTTCACACCCTGCTTCCTCAAACCACTACCATCATATCCTCCCTTTCCCCTTAAATCTCTCTTTTTACTTTCACCGTCTCATTTATTCATGATTTCTACTCACACTACCTAACCTCAATTAACCCTCTCTTTTCATTCTGAGCTCCATTCATTTTTTTGTTCTTGTCTTGCTTTTAAACTCTGTCTCTCTCCCCACTAACCCCCAGCCTGATGAAAGCTCTACGAGCGGAAAGCGTGCTGATTCCCCTTTTCTACCATGATCACCAAACCCAAACCCTGGTGAGTTTCCCCATTCTACCATTTTCGTCCCTCATCAGAGAAAACTGTGATCTGTGGCCTGGTATCACCATCATCAAGGGCCAGGCATGGGAATTAGAGAAGACAAAAAAGACTGAAAATTGGGGTCTGGAAGCAGACATAGGAACAAGGAATAAAAAAACAACAACTGAAAACCGTGTGTGTTGGGATACAGCCCCCAGAAAATGAAGTTTCTTCTGTTATCTAAGCCTTAAAATCAGTATTAGAGATAAGACTGATATATTTAGTTCATTTTGCATTCATTTATAACCAATAACATGAATAAGTATAATTTAAGTTTTACTCATTGGCCTTTTAAAAAAAATCTCATAAATGTCCTCTTGGACCATCAAAAAAGCTGAAACTTGCCAAAAAAGACTGAAGAGGACCATCAAAAAAGCTGAAATCATCCAAAAGACTGACAATTCCCATGCCTGTGGGCGCCACCTCGGCCTAAGAAGACAAGAATACCAACCTGAGACCAACCACGACCTTCAGACCAACGAAGAAGACATTCAATTACCGACCAACACCTCTCAGCCACTGGCAATACCAACTCTTCCCGACGTGTGCTGCTAGTGAGAAGACCACCCGAACGAGACAGCCCCCGGCGCTCTCCCGGTGCGGGCAACAGGACCAAACGAGACAGCCCCCGGCGCTCTCCCGGTGCGGACAACAGGACCAAACGAGACAGCCCCCGGCGCTCTCCCGGTGCGGACAACAGGACCAAACGAGACAGCCCCCGGCGCTCTCCCGGTGCGGACAACCGCATCTTACAACCAGTTAAGTGGTCAGTCAATATGTTGTCCCTGTGTGTGTTGTGAGTGTGTGGAACCTACCTGGGTTAGTTTTATCTAGGTGTGCCAGAAATACAACAACCCCAACTGGTTTGTACAAGGTGCAGTATGACATACGCTACTTCTTCTGCAGAAGGGGTAGCGAGAACATGCACATGATGTCAACAGAAACATTTTATGCTAAAGTCGATCCCAACACTGGCAACAAGTTCATATACAAAAAAAAAAGACGAACTTACCAAGAACCATCGGCAGAACGACGACGAGGTGTTCTCAGGCTTCGTGCCAGCCACGGGCACTGATAGCTGTCCCGTCCTCAGCTTCGAAAAGTACCTGACCAAGCTTGACCCCTGAGTCCCCTCCCTTGTCTGGGGTGCTAACCCTAAGACGCTTTCAGTCCTGATGACATGGGTGCTCCTGGGAAATTTCAAAAATCCTGCAAGGCAGGGGTCCAGGGGCCGCCGAGTGCAGGGACAGCGCCCCTCTTGGGGGTTCCGGGGGTGTACCCACTGGAAGCTGAAGGGAAACAACAGTTTCGAATGTAATTGACAGGCTCTCGCTGCACTTTCACTTCTGGTTAAACTTCTTCATGACCTCTATAACCAGCAAAATGCATCTTCTCAAATTCTCATAATCCGGCGACGCCGGCCCCAGGCAATAAAAAAAATCCTGAACTTCAGGACATCCTGAAAGCAGGAGCATCCATGTGATGAGTGTTGGTTCACGAAAAAGCCGGTAGGAGTCAACACTTTGAACCGATTCATGTCACGGTTGAGTCAGCTATCCCGGACCTACACAAACCCCTCCCTATGAGCGAGCCACTGGTGCTACTATGTTCCACCAGAGCCACCACACGCCAACAGAAATAATGGCTGTCACAGGGCACAAGTCAGTATCTTCCCTGGCTGTCTACAGTCAAACCTCCATTTTAAGACCCTCTGTTAAACGACCACCTCTCATTTAAGACCGGATTTTTGGATGCATTTTACTATGTAAACGACCTCTCTTAAACGACTTCCTCTAAAACGTGACTTACGACCGCTATTTTGTCGGTTTTTACGACCGTTACTGTCGTCTGCATAGACTTCGAGCAAAGGGAAACAACCACGTGTATGTTCCGGTCAAGGGCCTGAAAGCGGAGTCGCTTCCCTTGTTGTAGAAAAGAAGGCGGAGAACGTAGGAAAAGCACGAAAACCACTGACTTTGAAAAAGAAAACCACTGACTTTGGAGAGAGTGGAGGTGATTAAAAGAAGCCGGCGAAGTGAAACTGCAATATCGATTGCACAATCCTATGGAGTTGGAAAGACCCAAATCCAGTTTTAATATGTCATTGTATGTGTGCATGAAGAAGAGAGTATGAACTGTGCTGAACTTTTTCTTTCTATGGCTGCCAGTGAAAACCTCCATTACAAGACACCTCCAATTTACGACCGATTTTTTCGGACATTTTAGAAGTCTTAAAATAGAGGTTTGACTGTATCAGCAAACGTCCACCTCCCAGAAGATGCTGGTAGGAGTCAACACTTTGAGGCGATTCATGTCGTGGTTGAGTCAGCTGTGTCACCCCTCCCTACGAGCGAGCCACTGGTGCTACTGTACTTCACCAGAGCCACCACACGCCAACAGAAATAATGGCTGTCACAGGACACAAGTTTGTATCTGTTTATCAGCAAAGGTCCACCTCCCAGAAGATGCTGGTGGGGAACAGTTTGGCTCAGCACATCGCTGGATCTTCTGACATGGGGTCTAGGCCTAGGCCTACCCCTTTTCAAGACATGCAGCCAACCACGTCCCGCTCTATATTTAGCAACACTGGCGAAGTCGAATGGAGAGTCCAAGTGGCAAACGTGGGTGCTGGACTGACACAAGAACAGCTGGATTTTATTTTTAGTGAAGAAAATGAGCCAGCAGACCCTGCCCGAGGAGCTCCAGTGCCAGTTTTCAACAACGGTGTGTTCCCCGGGCCAGTCACCATCACCATCAACAGGAACTAGGACTTTAGCCAGTTCATCTTGAAGCCGACTCCCCCGCCCTCCCTCTAGTTTGTGTGTTTTGCCCAAAAAAATGGACTCGCCTGGCTGAACTGTTATTGATGCTGTTTCAACGTCTTAAAATTTCTAGTTGTTCTCAATGGTGGAATTAATTGTTTCAGTTTTTATTCTTTTTATACGCAGCCCATGTGTATGAGATTAAGATTAAGATTAAAATTATAGCCTGTTCGACAACAAAGGCCATGTTAGGGCTGTCACTATGTTACATCTTACCACATATTAAAAAGGGATAAAATATCTGATCTAATAAATTTTGTTTTAATAACATAAAACGTGTGGAACTATATTGTTTGCGTAAGAAAGCATGTCACTGTGTGAGTGTTTTGACCATCGTTGTTGACGCCCATGGACGCTTTTGATTTTGTTTGTGTGTTTATTTTATCTCTTTTAGTCTCTGGGTCTTTCGGAAGAGACGATAAACCGAGGTCCCGTGTGCCCATTCACTTAGCAGACGTTAAACCCAACGAAAAAGTTGTCAGTTGGTCAAAATTTACCCCCACCCTTCCTTTCCTTCCTCATCAGTCACATAAAAATTGCATGTCAAAACAAAATTAAATTGGGTGTGCGCCTCTGGCTGCGACATGCTCTCCAGGTGGGAGCAACCCGAATTTCAGACGCCTCTGTGACTATAAAGTACCTAATATACAGATCAGTATATAATATGCTATTTGAATTTGGGCATGGTACATGACATTTGGGATGTCTCGAGAACGTGTTCTTCAGCATACTCGAGCTGAAGCTCTCGTATGCTAAAGAACACGGTCCTCAACATCCCAAAAGTTATGTACCCTGCCCAAATATAAATAACTTATAGTAGCCAATGACGTCATGTAAATATATATAGCAAAATTCTACGTTTTGGAAGAGAGTCTGTGACGGCATCAGCGTGCACACCAGAACACAGCATGACAGAAACTGTCCACACTATGAAAAAAATGACAGAAGGTGTAGCAAACTTATGTTCATTCCCACAAAAGTTTGCAAAGAAAAGCTTCAGTACCGCTTGTGTCAACAACAAAGAGGGATGACTTTTTGTTGGTTTAACTAGAAAGCAGCAACTGTTGTCACAAAAGAACAATTGAATGACATAACCCCCCCCCCCCCCCCCCCCCCCTTCATGGGGATACCGGGGGTGTCTTTTGCATAAATAGTCCCCCCACCTTCTGGAAGTTCTGTGTTTGTAACTTCCTCTAATCTGTCACTCTCTCTGACTCTGCCTTTTCCCTTCGTTTACTGTCATCTACTATCTCCTGCCTTTATTTCCACAAAAACACTTTTAAAAACATTTCCTCCAGCTGGAGTCGGACTTGCTGGGCGTAACTATTTCTTAGTTAGGTGCATAACGGCAGCATGACGCATCTGCGCTCATAATTGACGGGAAACTGTCTGAGTGATCAAAGAAGAAGAAAAATAAACATGAAGTTGAACATTTTTTGTGGAACTGCAAATAAGTGAAAGATTTTTGGAAATCACTGCAAAATCTGATTAATACAAAATGTGACAATGTTATGAACATCAACATTTCTTGTAATCTGGTTCTGTTTGGAGTACAAACATGTGTGAAAACAGATATAATTTTTGACTTTATTCTATTGTTTTCCAAATGGTTTATTTATAAATGTAAAATTGAAAGGCGCATACCTGATTTGGTGGGATTCAGAAAATCCTTAAAAAAGATACTTAGTAGAAAAACATAATGCTACTTTACAAACTAACCTGTCAAAATTCTTCTTAAAATGGAATTGATATGAATCTTTATTCCTCCATGATAACACTTAACCTGTGCACACATTATCAATAGTTATGATACCTGTACCCATTATTAATATTAATATTGTGAAAAGTGCCTTTTGATGTTGGATAACTGTGACGGGGTGTGTCACGCGCGTCCTGTTGCATGAAAATAGGTAGCTTGTAAAAATAAGTAGCTCGCTATTATGAGAGTCTGTATTTGCGACAACCACAAATTTCACTTTTTCTGTACTTTAACCATTTACCTAACCCTAACCCTAACTCTAACCCTAGAAAAAAGTGAAATTTGTGGTTCATGCTCAATGTCGCAAATACACACTGTCATAAGTAGCGAGCTACTTATTTTTATGAGCTACCTATTTTCATGCGACACGTCCCACTTTATAACATGTTTCCTCATTTGATGTTATACTTTGTTGTTCACAATGTTATGTATGTATGTTTGTATGAATGTTTATTGCTTCAGTATGTGATGGTTTGATGTTGTCTTTTATTTTTGTTTTCTTTGGTTTATATGTGCATATATGAAAAAGGAATACAAATGTTTATTACAATAAAAGAAATATAAACAATAGGAACTTAGCAAATTGACACAATGAGCAAACTGAATGTCAAATAAGAAACACACGGGTGCTCCTGGGAAATTTCTAAAATCCTGCAAGGGGCCGCCCAGCTAACAACTTGACTTAACATAATCCTAAAAATGTAAACTTCCTGGTAAAGGCATGTAAATATTTATCTGCATTCATTTCTTTTATATTCTACACATGCGAGAAACCGACAAAACGTTTATAAATTGGCAATTCGCTGCTTCTCATATTCTCATAATCCGGCGACGCCAGCTCCAGGCAATAAAAAAAATCCTGCATTTCAGGAAATCCTGAAAGCAGGAGCATCCATGGAAACATGATCATCAGTCTTAAAAAAGAAAGAAAAGAGGAAGCAGATATTCTGGCTCCATCCTGGCATGTCAGCCGCACTGTGTGATTCAAGTGATCACGAAGCAAATCGCTACATTAGAGGCACACCAGATTACCTTCTAATGTAGCGAAATAGAGCTTGGTCTCAAATCAAATCATCATGTTGTTTGTAGCCCTGCTAACCACAGAGAGTCATATCAGGGCTGTCACCACATCAAAAATAGCTAACTACTGAATACTCACACACATAGACAAGTTGTTCTTGAAAACGGAATCAAAATCATGTTAGTCTGTGAATGTGACACAGATTTTTTTAATGATTTACAAAGCGACTTACCGGGTACCTGCGATTGGCGTGCCGGATCACCGTGCAAGCAGAAACCACAGACTGAATTCAACAATTGGCAAAATCTCATAGTAGAAGGGGAGGGCAGTGAAGACAGCACACGCATTGATGAGATCGTCGCCAAACTTGTACCGTTTCAGAAAACTGATAGACCACAAGACTGTTGCATGGCTAAGGCCCTTTAAAAGCAGCCATACTTTTAGTAATGGGAATGTTGTTTGTTTGTTGTTGTCGTATCCTGGCTAAAAGACTCCAGGGATCATCCCAACAGCCGAGGCACTTGAACACTATGGTACAAAAATGCACCAGCTATGGATGAGAACATTATGTGTGTGACCGTTTTTGATTACCCCCGCCACGTGGACAGCCACACTCCGACTTCGCCAATCAAGGCCATGTGAAATGTTCACATGGCACTGGGTGTGCCACCAGAGCGCTTAAGCCTGGGGAACGAAAACAACAACAACCAGATTGACCCAAGATGCCGGCTGCTGAGGAAGTTGGAAATCACAAGCGAACTCGGCCGTGAAGACGACCATCATGGACCAACTTTTGCCTTTTTTTCTGGGCAAGCTTAGCCAACTGACAGGGTTGATTCATCAGACAAGCTTTGCTACAGACGACCTTCTAGTGGAAATAGGCCTGTCTAATAAAACCTTTGATGTATGGGTGCTCCTGGGAAATTTCAAAAATCCTGCAAAGGGGCGGCCCCGGCGGAGTGCAGGAGCAGCGCGCACACACACACACACACACATTTACTGTAGACTCTACTGTAGACTCTACTGTATTTACTCTAGACTAGTACAAATGCTTTGATGATGAAAATGATGTTTTACGTCCTCTCGGTCATAGACACATATGGGACATTTGTAAATACAAAGATGTTGGGAACAATACTGGCTGCAATGCAACACCAGTAAAGTCCCGAGTTTTTAACAATATAGATAGGTGTAGCGGTAACCATGCCTCGGTTACACCTCATCGGCTATGGTACCGCCACATTGGACAACGAGTACAAGTGCTTTGAATACAGCAAATGCTTATATAGGCCCTTTTTATTGCACAAGTTTATGTTTGTGTGTAAGAAATTTGTTGCTTCTCAAATTCTCATAATCCAGCGACTTAGGCAATTTAAAAATCCTGCAATTCAGGACATCCTGAAAGAAGGAGCATCCATGTTGATGACACTGGACCTGACTGGGGACGCTAGTCTCGAAAAAGACGAGGTTAAAGACAAATCCTGGGAAAAAGAACCTGGAGAACTCCTTGAACTTTAAGAGCACGAACCCTGATATTGCATACTCCATCTTTTCTGTGGCCAGTGAGATGGGAAATTTTATGTGAAAAATGGGTGGCGATAAAACGGTTAAAGTCATGTTGTGTACAGCCCTGCCGACAACTCGGGTCATATCAGGGGCTGTCACTGCGTTAACATTTTGCCGATTCCACAGTCCCTGTTTTTCAGTCCATTTCCAGCCGCTAGCTAAACACAGCTAATCTGGGTCTGTTATCTAAACACCTTTGTTTTTAATATTGGGAGATAAGGGTGTGCTTTATGCTATACATGCCACGAAGGATCTCCCCAATATTGCAGATGCTGTCTTTTCCATTCCCAGGTAAGTTTAACCCTTTCACCGCCAATGTCGCATTTATGCACCACAATGGTTTAGCGCCCATGTTACTAAAAAGCATCAAATCAGGACCTGTTGTCCAAAGACCTTATTTTCTTAATTTAAGGAAGCAAGGATAGGCCTAATGTTATACATGTTACAGAGGAATTCCCTATATTGCAGATAGTTTTTCTTCTCTACCCAGTTAAGTTTAATGGCATTTTTGGGCTGAAAAATGGCTGGCGGCGAAAGGGTTAAGGGAAATTACCATCTGTGGTAAGATGTACACTAGAAGGTTTTTCTGCGACACGTCGCCGTGCGGAAAACATACAGACGCAAGTCGAAAGACGTCACTTCACTTCAGGAATGGAAAACTCAATATTTCCATCATTTCAGGTCAAATTATGTCTTAGCCCTTTCACCGCCAGCCATTTTTCAGCAAAAAATGTCCATTAAACTTAGCTGCGTACAGAAAAAAATCAGTCTGTAATATTGGAGAGAAAAATTTCATCTGCAATACTGTGAATTCTTCTGTGACATGTATAACATTAGGCCTATCCTTTACCTCCCCAAATTAAGAAAATAGGGTCTTTGGATAACAGAGCCTGATTTGATGCTTTTTAGTGACATGGGTGGTGCATAAATGGTGGTGCATAAATGCGACATTGGCGGTGAAAGGGTTAAAGACCTACCAAACTCGACGTAAGGTTTGAAGGGAATGACAAGGGCCACCAGAATTCTGCCTGTGAAGGGTCACAGCACGCACTGCATTGAGTGCAGAAGAAGAAGAAGAAGAAGAAGAAGAAGAAGACCTACCAAACTCGACGTAAGGTTTGAAGGGAATGACAAGGGCCACCAGAATTCTGCCTGTGAAGGGTCACAGCACGCACTGCATTGAGTGCAGAAGAAGAAGAAGAAGAAGAAGAAGAAGAAGACCTACCAAACTCGACGTAAGGTTTGAAGGGAATGACAAGGGCCACCAGAACTCTGCCTGTGAAGGGTCACAGCATGCGCTGCATTGAGCGCAGAAGAAGAAGAAGAAGAAAAAGAAGAAGAAGAAGAAGAAGAAAAAGAAGAAGAAGAAGTTAAAGACCTACCAAACTCGACGTAAGGTTTGAAGGGAATGACAAGGGCGACCAGAACTCTTCCCGTGGAGGGCCGCAGCACTCGGTGCATGGAGCGCAGCAGGGTCAGCGGTTTGTCGCAACGGTCCAACAGGTTCAGGCAGCTGACCACATCATACACCACGCTGCCGTTGTTCCACTCGTCCACCTCCAAAACCCTGACAGAAACAGACCAAGTCACAAGTCTCGCTACGCCTTGGCTTAACTTATTCGCATCGCAACGATTTTGAATGATTAAAAAAACTCACAAATCACTCTAGCCATACGCACATAAACAAAAGGAGAAATGAAAGAAGATTACAGGTTTTTACTTCAGGATTAGACATAGGGAAGTGGTAGATCAGACTTTTTTTTAATATATAGACTTTACATAGAAAAACTCTCTACACCGATTGGTTTCCCCACAACCACTACAAACGCAAAGTCAGAGGCAAAATTGTGGTCTGAGGGAGCGAAGCGAGTTTAGAAGTGACCAAGGAATGGTGTGTGCACATATTTACTTTCCCTTGAAGCAAATGCATCAAATTGACAGCTATCTATTAATTCCGGACATATATGTAATGAGTATATATATATTGAATGAGTTAAGCTGTCTCAGACCAATTGACATAGGCTAGAACACCAAGGCTACATCAAAATGTTGTTATGCTATGCATAGTTATGCGGGGAATGTCTTCTTAGCCATGACAAGCTCCTAGCATAACATCGTCGACAAGCTCCTAGCATAACATCATCAGTCTCCAAAATCCTCCGAAGTCGGAGTGTGGCTGCCCACGTGGTGGGGTAATCAAAAAAGGTCACACACGTAATGTTCTCATCCATAGCTGATGCATTTGTACCATAGTGTTCAAGTGTTTCGGCTGTTGCGATGATCCCTGGAGTCTTTTGGTTTTAGCAAGGGTATGTCAATGACAACAAGCTGCATTTTGTGTGTGTGTGTGTCTTCAAAATCATTATTTCGGCATGCACATAAAATCGAAACTGACAGGACATTTAGAATAAACCAACGCTTTAAGATGCACAAAAAAACTTTCATAAAACTATTAACCCTTTCAACGCCAGCCATTTTTCAGCTAAAAATGTCCATTAAACTTACCTGGGTAGAAAAAAGATTCTGTCTGCAATATTGGGGATTCCTCTGTGACATGCATAAAATAGGGCCTATCCCTTGCCTCCTATAATTAACCTTTAGCACCCTGCATTTTTTCTGACGTTCCGTTCTCTGCCACTGCATTCTTTTTGAGGCGGTGAAAAATGCTAACACCCACTTGATTAAAAATGCTATAATTTTCTCTGTGTGTTGTGTGCAGACTTGATTATTGGAATAATAATAAAGAGATGATTGAGGAAAGTTTTGATATGATGTATTTTGCTGTCCGTGTATGTTTTGTTGTTGAAAAAAAAAAGAAGAAACGAAATCAACAAAGCGAAAGTGTTGACTTACTGTTTCGGCACGGTCGGAATGAGTGCCGTCTGCTTCAAAGTTCGCCCACTGACTAACTAACTCATGTCTAAGATCCCTTTAACGAAATAACTCACGGAAATATCATTAAGAATATTATGAAAGGCATCATTTTCTTTGAATTCAACCTAGTAGTCAAAATCGGAACCGAATCACAATCGCGGCTCGAATCGATATTGGATCATCTTCATCGAGTCACACTGACATCGGCTACCCCCCATTCTACTGCATAACGATCTTCTATCACTCTTTCACTGTCGATATCCGACCTAACAAAGCCTAAGAATTCATGATTTAAACAAATATCGACGCTAATTTCCAGTAGGAAGCTTCGCCAACACGGAAAATCCGCCATATTTGATAGTGAACTTTACTTTCTGACCGATTGAAACTTTGAAAAATTCATACAACTACTAAAAAAGCAAATGGCGGCTTGCTGGAAGAGAAGCAAGGAGCTGAGCCTCATTCTGAAGCTATGGTGAGGTAGTTTCTATTATTAGTAACAAAAATAAGGTCCGCGAAGCATTACCCTCTCAGGGCGACACAGTGCGCCTGCAGTTACAGGGGAGATTATCGGCTCGGCGACACAGTGCGCCTGCAGTGTGCTAAAGGTTAAGAACATATTAAGGTCATAGGATACCAGACCCCCATTTGGTGCCTTTCAGTGATGTGTTAAACCATTGTGGTGCCAAGAGACGACAGTGGCGATGAAAGGGTTAAAAGCATGTGTAATTCGCATATAACAATTAAAGTTACCAAGCACACACACATACGTGCCCGCACCCCACCCCCCTAACACGTACACAGAGCATATAATAATAAATTTGCTTCCAGTTAAAAATAGAAAGTAAACAAGCAAATAAGTACAAAAGTAAAGACACAAACTCCAAGTCAAGTTCAGTGAAAACTGACTCCAACTCCAAGACCAGTTCGCTT